>JBBPBX010001745.1:12423-34843 GCA_038048925.1 Garcialebias charrua | reverse complement strand
TATATATATATATATATATATGTATATATATATACAGCAAACCCCCGACCTACGGCGCCTGCGACCTATGGCAACCCGGACCTACGAACGTATCATATTTAATAAAAATATGAAATTATAATTTTTTTTTTTTGTGTTTAAATGTTCTTAATTTCATGTGTACAGCACTTTGTTGCAGCTGTTGTTGTTTTATGATAAAAATGATCATTTCTGATCATTTTTGTCATATTTGTGCAATAATTGTGCAACTTCCGGTCATAACAGGAAATGCCGCGGGAGCCATTTTAGGTCAATCACGGCTTCCAGCAGCCGAGCCGGCTTTGAAGACTGCGTGACCCAGGATTGCCTCATATGGATTAATTACTAGCTGGAAACAACTCTGTGAACTCTGTGGATGTCTCAGGCAGCCGCGGATTTATCGCCGATCGCTCAGTCATCGCGCCAGGCCACCACGCGAACACCTCCGGCCTGGCTAGCTCCAGAAGCTAACACGGGCTGCTGCAGCTGCCGGCTTTGAGGACCCAAAGGACTGCATGACCCAGGATTGCCTCATATGGATTAATTACTAGCTGGAAACAGCTCTGTGAACTCTGTGGACGTCTCAGGCAGCCGCGGATTGATCGGCAATCGCTCAGTCATCGTCGCGCCGCGCTGCCGCACGAACACCTCCTGCCTGATGTCGGCTTTGACCACCTCAAAGTAAGAAATTATATTTTTATTTAATTTATATTTTTATTACTGTACTGTATTAATTAATTACACAGTGTTAGGTGTGTTAGGATAGGCGAAGTACAGTACTTGGTACCACAAAAAAAAAAAAAAAAAAAGACATCCCCGAGTGACGAGTGGACGGACCGACCTGCGAACAGATCGACCTGCGAACGGTTCTTAGGTCCGGAACTCGTTCTTAAGTCGGGGGTTTGCTGTATATGAGTCCATGCAGTGCTAAGAACAGAATCACACCTGTTTTTAATGTGGTGGCCCCCAAGGATCACGAGCATCTAGTACTTTGAGCCTCTTCCTTTGGGGTCAAAAATTTATCCAGATTATTAAAATCTTTAGATGAAAATATGAACTGTAGCTGTTGAGATATTCAAATTCTTCCAAATGTTTTGTAGAGGAACATTGTTCTTACATTGTTTCGCTACTTTTAGACAGTTTCTTTAATCAGACTTGTGAACCTCTGACCATCGTTACTTCTGAGAGTTGGTCACTGATAGTGCTTTTTATCTCTTTTTTTATCTTTAGTCGTCTAACTGCCTTTTTGCCAAATAACCCAATTCATTCTGCTGTTTCTTAATCATACAACTTACTTTTAGTCTCCCCGCTCGGCTCAACTTTTGGAGATGTATTGCTGGGGTAAATGTAAATTTTATTATTTTTTTAAGAATAGGTCAAAGGTTTCTCTTTTAGATGTGTCCCCGAGGCTCAATGGGAATAACCTCTATAAATGAAAATTGAATGAAAAATGATTTTTTTTTAATTTTAGACCTTAGTTGTGTTTACTATGTTCTCATCTATATAAAATATGTGCTGATGAGATCTGCAAACCATTGTATTCAAGTTAATTTACATTTTACACACTGTCTTACTTTATTGGATTTGAGCTTGTAGATGATAATTTACTAGTTACCAATTTGTCCATAAGCCATACTGATGAGCCTCTCGTTCACCAGTTTGTCAGTTTTGGCGTTTCTGGGCTGTCTCTTCATGATGTCACTCTCAGCTTCTTCATAAGCCAGGGAGATGGCAGGAACCTGGGAGATGTTTAACAGGAACAATAAGTCAAATCTGACTGGAAGCTCTAGATTTAACCCCATCAAGGCATATTTTAGACTCAAACCAACAAAAAGGCTCACCATGTCAGTTCCCAGATCAATACAGAGGATGGTGACAGTTCCCAGAGGCAGAGGGATGTTAGCAATGATGAAGAGGAGGAAGGGTGAGATCTCTGGAATGTTACTGGTCAGTGTGTAGGCAATGGACTTCTTCAAGTTGTCAAAGATCAGACGGCCTGAAATAGTCATATAGACGTTCATACCGTATATACAAGCATACATCCAATTGTGGGAAATATGCTGTGTGGGTTTCAAGGTTCTTTTTACCTTCTTCCACTCCAGTAACGATGGAGGCAAAGTTGTCGTCCAGTAGGATCATGTCGGCAGCCTGCTTGGACACGTCAGACCCAGCGATCCCCATGGCAACGCCAATGTCAGCTTTCTTCAAGGCAGGAGAGTCATTCACACCGTCACCTGTCACAGCCACGATGGCTCCCTGAAAAGAAAGAAGTGTCAGGATATTGTCTCCCCCCCCCATTCCCCCACTTTCAAAAAAACACGTTTTGTATCACTCTGCCAGCTGATGTTCACCTGTCTCTGACAGCCCTCCACAATAATCAGCTTCTGCTGAGGGGATGTTCTGGCAAATACGATTTCAGTGTGGTGCTGCAGGATGTCGTCGAGCTGCTCTGCGGTCATTTCTTTGAGCTCACCGCCATGGACGACACATGCCTTGGCATCCCTGTTGTGTGAAATAAAAGCAGCATCAGCACAACATTTGGAATCTTGCCAGGCGCTTTGTTTTTGGCGTTTGTGGAGCACTGGCCTATCGGAAAATGAGGAAGACTTCAACAGCGATTAACGCCATGCCGAAGCTCCCGAGTCAAAGTGTAAGTCTGATCCGCGCCGTGACCTCCATAAATCAGCTGTTTTACGAGCTAAACCGGAAGGTGGACACGATCTCTGAGGATCGCAGACCACCCGCACAGCTTGGGACTCTTGGACGCTGTACTGGTCAACATCTGGAGGAGGGGGGTCATAGCTTTGATCAGTGAAAAGTTCCCGAATTGGATCTTATTTGGATCAGAGTTGCCCAGCAGGACACAAGGCTACAGAAATTACATTGTGTGCCTGAAGTGAAAAGTACTTATGTTATCTCTATCTGACTTCCCAAAACAGCCTTGGAAAGGCTGGATATCAAATTTCTCCTGAGACGTGTTACTGAGGACACCAGCTACACACACCTAACTATCGCTACTCCCATTTTCTGTGAGCGTTATCGGAGGCCGGCTGAGAACATATTCAGAACTGTTTGCTATCTGAAAATTGCTTATGGATAGAATCTCACTGCCTCAACCTCAAAATGCATATGTGATTTGTCCTAAATATGCTTTATGGTAGAGTTTTTTTATTTCTCATATGGTGTCTAAACAGGCAAGATATGAAAGATCTTTTTTGTAATACCACAACTTATCCTCATGTTATCTCCCCTTTTCATATCTAAGATTGTGGTGGCGCGGTTTAATTACTGCAGCGGCTTTGTGCACTCGTCCCATCTTAAGACAGATGTGCGTAATCAATCATGTTGTATTGTGCCCTGGTACAATGACAATGTCAATAAATATGTATTCTATTCTATTCTACTCTATTCAAACTCACCTGGGGTTGACCTCTGACAGTGGAATGTTCAAACGAGCTGCAATGTCCTCAACAGTCTCGTTGCCCTCAGAGATGATGCCCACACCTTTAGCGATGGCCTTGGCTGTGATTGGATGGTCACCTGTGACCATGATAACCTGAGAGGAAGAGGAAAAAAATCACCTCAGCTCAGTGTTCTTAGGTACGCAAAGTCTTGCTTTTTTTCCCCCTTCTTTTTTTGTGTGACTATTTTAGAAACGCAGAAACACCTTGATTCCAGCGCTCCTGCATTTGCCCACAGCGTCTGGCACGGCAGCACGAGGAGGGTCGATCATGGCCATGAGGCCGATGAAGCACAGCTTCTCTGTGGGGAAGTTCACCTCATCTGTGTCAAAAGCATATCCCTCTGGGAATTGGTCATCAGGCAGGTGGAAATGGCAGAAACCTGATTGAGAAAAGAAGGACGACGTTTAGCAAATCAACCCAAATGTTTTTTTTTCAGAATTTTTTGATGCATGCTCAATAATCCAGGTAGACAAAGCCAACAGACGTAAAAACAAGCAGGCGTAAACATGAAACATCAGATTAAAATGTGTAAAACTGTAGATATATGCAAGGCCTTGCCTGAAAAAGACGTTGTCCGGATAGGAGAATGTAAATTTTTTTTTGACTTGATGCTTTCCAAACGTGTACTGTATTTTCCAGACTATAGGTCACACCTTTTTGCCTAATTTGCATGCCCTGCGACCTTTAGAGAGGTGAGACCTATTTATGGATTTTTCCCCATGTTTTTAGACCAATTTTTGGCTCAGATTTGCCCGTTTTTCATTTTGGCCAAAAATGGTGCAGTACCACTTTTGGCCGCTAGGGGCGCAGGCACCAGAACCGTAGTGGCTGGCTTCAGAAAGGCTGGCATCCTCTCACCGTCAGCTGGAGCTGCTGAGGACTCAGACAGCGGTGAGGAGGAGATGGAGGGACAGGGACCTTTGACGATGGGAAACCTTCCTCGTTCTCTGGCTGAACTTTTTGCAAGCGACACAGAGGACGAGGAATTCGAAGGGTTTGAATAAACAATTTGTTTGAATAAAAACCGTAAAATAAATATCTGTTTCTGTCATCTTTATGGGCGGGTGAGCGTGTAGTAATTTTAAAGCCGCTTTATTTATGTCGTTGTAACCGTCAAAGTGCATTTATTAACAAAAGTTAAACTGAGACACACTCTTACAATAATGTCAGCTAACAAATATATTTTTAGGCGTTTCTGTTGTTAAATTTTAACGAAATGCAGGGTTTCTGCCCACTGCGCGCACACGTATTGTTTCATCAGACATTGCGAAACAAATTTTTTAATCCAACTCATTTCACAATTACGTTCATTTATTAAGGAAAAGTTCAGCTCAGACACTATTTGCTATAATTTTTAGCAAACAAATAATTTTTTTTGTGTTAATCTTCTTAAAGCCTTGCTATGCGCTCCTGTGGCAGACATTTGCAGCAGAGCTAAACACTTGGACCACATTTCCGAGTTGTCTCAGCGGTGATGCGTCATGTCAGCGGTGGGTGACGTGTTACCTCGGCGGTGACGTAGGTGTGACTTATATAAAGTTGCAACCTGTTTATGGATTTTTTCCAATTTATTGACGATAATTGGACAAAGCGATTTATATAAAGGTGCGACCTATAGTCCAGAAAATACTGTAATCTGCCCATGTCAGAGGCACTAATGCACCCCATACCACCAGAGAGGCAGGCTTTTGAAATGAGTGCTGATAACAGGCTGAACGGTTTGTTTCCTTTTTATTCTGAGGATGTAGTGTCATGTCTGCTTTGTCCGACCACAGAACAGTTGTCCACTTTTACTCAGTCCATTTGAAACAGATTTTCACATGTTGCTAAACCTCCGCCCATCTTTACTTCTTTGAAACTCAGCCTCTCCAAAATGCTCTGTTTGTACACAATCCATCTACTCACTTGTTGCTGTTTATTTTCTGTACTGCTAACTTCTATAGCCCCAACATTAGCGAGTAACTTTCAATTTCACTTTATTATTTCCGGTATTTCAAGTATTTGATATGTAACTATGTTCCACTGTGAATAAAACATGGATTTATGAGATTTGCGAATCATTATATATATTGTTTAAATTTTAAATATTACACAATGTCCCAACTTTTTCATGAATTATGTTGTAAAACTAACAGCTAAAATTTAAAGGATCTAGCACAGAGAAACAAGTGTTTGTCCAACACAGGAAAATAATAAAGGCATAAACTAAAGTTTAAGTATAAGCTTTACCAAAGAGGTAAGCTTTTAGCTGAACTTTAAACAAAGACACCAGAGGAAAGGGGCTTACAAACTAAAGGCTCTACCACCTCTTCTGGTAAGATGGTGCCCATGTGCATGGCTGCATTTCCACCTCTCCTGTTGGTGTTCGGAGTTTTTGTGTTTTGTTCGTTTTTCATTGGAGACATAAATACACTACTGGTGTATGATCGGAAGCAGTTCCTGGATCTATGTTTTGCTGCCGCGGATGTCACTGATTTGGGCCAGTATGACCGTACCTCGGGGAGACCCCCTCTGCCCCCGCTTCTCGGGGATGAGCTGCCTGTTTACCTCCGCTGTGCTCCACGCCTGCCTACACGGATAAATCGATCCAGACGGAGGAGGAAAGTACGTGGCTCACGAGCTGGCCGGCTGGCTAAGCTCAAAGCCCTGCGTGCTACTTCGTTGTCTTCAGTTGGTGGTCTGGATTTTCATCGCCAGCTCCCCGCGTGCACGGACCAGGAAAACAATGCCGGTTTGCGGCCGTAGCAGCTCATTGTTGGAAGCGAGTTGCTGGCGCGCGCTCACCCACCAGCTGCTAGCTCAGATTACATCAAGATGTGTGTTGTCAACGCAAGATCTGTCTGCAACAAAACTTTCATCCTCAGGGATTACTTTGAAGATCACAATTTGGAATTTTCTGCATCACAGAGTCGTGGATGTCGCCGGGTGAGTCCAGCGCATTGACGGAAATAATATCATCAAACTGTTCGTATTTTAACGACCCGCGGCAGTCAGGTTGTGGTGGTGGATTACTGTATTAACAATATCCAAATCAACTTTTAACTGTAAACAACTGCCCATCCCAGTCTCCTGCTCCAGTTTTGAGCTGACTGTTTTTGAATTAGGCTGTTCACCTGTAACTTTATGTGCTCTTGTTTACCGTCCACCTCGTTCTAAGGACTTCATCAGTGAGTTTTCTGATTCCCTGGCTGAAATTACACCTAAATATGCTCGAGTGGTCATTGTTGGTGATTTCAACTTGCATATGTGTTGTCATGAGAAGCCCATGGTTAAGGACTTTTTAGATTCATTGGACTCATTTAATTTAACTCAACATGTGAACTCTCCCACCCAATAGAACAGACATATACTGGATCTTGTGTTAACATGTGATGTGATTAATTCAAACTTTGAAATAGGAGACAATGTGTTTTCAGACCACATGCCGGTTCGGTTTCAGTTCACCTTCCCCCATATAACTCCTAAGACTTGCATTCTTGCACGTAAAGGCAGGAATTTTAACAATTTAACTGCCGCACGTTTCACTGAGGTTTACAACAATGACAGATTAATTCAGCCCCCAATGTTCCTCTCCACCACTGAGGAACTGACATCCTAGTTTGACTCTGTTTGTTTAAAGGCTTTGGATCAAGTAGCTCCTATGAAATCTAGAATACCAAAACTCAGAGCAGAACCGTGGCTGAATGACGTGACCATAGCTGTTAGGCAACAATGCAGGAAGGCGGAGTGAAAATGGAGAAAAGACAGACTGCAGGTCTCTTTTCAAATGGTAAAAGAGAGTTGGTACAGATATCAGAAAGCAGTAAAAACTGCTAAATCACAATACTTCGCTGATATCATTGCTTCAAACTCTCGCAATCCTCAAGTTCTGTTCTCCACCCTAAACTCTGTTCTCCACCTCACTGAACAATTACCCCTGGAAGCCTCGGCTGATCTGTGCGAGAACTTCCAACATTTCTTTTTAGATAAAATTGTGACCATCTGGGCTCTCATTTCTCCTCCAACTCATGATGCATCCATCCCACCTCAATCTGTTACTGTTTTTGACAATTTTGAACCAGTCTCTCTGTCCTCTCTAGAGCAGGTCATGTGCAACCTGAAACCATCTGGTTCCCCCTTTGATGTGGTCACCCCTCGGCTACTAAAGGAGGTTTTTCCCTCTCTAGGTCCCTCCATTCTCTCTATTGTAAATAGCAGTCTATCCTCGGGTGTAGTGCCAAAATCATTAAAACATGCTGCTGTTCAACCTCTCCTGAGAAAAACCAAACCTCGACCCTTCAGTAGTATCCAACTTCAGGCCTGTCTCCAGACTCCCATTTGTATCTAAACTTCTAGAGAAAATAGTTGAGTCCCAGTTGAAGTGCTTCCTGGAGGATCACGCTATCCCCGAGCTATTCCAATCTGGCTTCAAATCTCTCCACAGCACTGAGACTGCCCTACTGAAGGTTTTTAACGACATCTTCCTATCCACAGACACTGGTGACTCTGTGCTGCTTGTCCTATTGGACCTCACATCCGCTTTCGACACCATTGACCATGAGATCCTCATTGCTAGGTTGGAGCAGTGGGTGGGCATCACAGGGTCAGCCCTAAATTGGTTCAGATCCTACCTCTCTGACAGGTCCTTTTGTGTTTCCATCAATGATTTTAGTTCTGTAGTGGCAACTCTTAAATGGGGGGTTCCGCAGGGGTCCATCCTGGGTCCTCTCTTATTTTCCTTATACCTGCTGCCACTTGGTGCTATTTTCCGGAAACACAACATACCCTTCCACTTCTACGCCGATGACTGTCAAATTTACTTCCCCCTAAGACAAAATGGTACATGCTCTATTCAACCTCTGCTCGACTGCCTGGCTGACATCAGGGACTGGATGGCTTTAAATTTCTTAAGCTTCAATGATAAGAAGTCTGAAGCCATATTGTTCCTTCCCAATGACACAACCTCGAACCACTGCATCGACCTTTCTGCTCTACCCCTGTCTGAAAAACAAAAAGTCACAAATCTGGGAGTGATAATGGATCCTTCCATGAAACTTAACAGTCATGTAAACATGATCGTCAAATCTTGTTTTTTCCAGCTGAGGCGACTGTCTAAGCTGAAGCCCATATTATCAAAAAATAACCTGGAGACAGTAATTCACGCATTTATTACATCTAGGCTTGATTACTGCAATTCACTTCTGCTTGGCGTCAGTCAGGCCACCATTGCACGATTACAACTGGTTCAGAACGCAGCAGCCCGATTTTTAACTAGTACACGCAAAAGTGAGCACATTACACCAGTCTTGGCCTCCCTGCACTGGCTACCGGTTCATCTTCGAATCCAGTTCAAAATTCTCCTGTATGTCTACAAATCACTGAACAGTCTCGCCCCCGCCTATCTCTCAGATTTGATACACCCATATGTCCCTCCATGTGCTCTGAGGTCAGAGGACCGGGTACTTTTAAGAGTTCCAGAAACTCGCCTTAAGCGCAGAGGTGACAGGGCGTTCTATGTAGCAGGCCCAAGACTCTGGAACGAGTTACCGTTGCTCATCAAACAGGCCCCCTCCCTCTCAGTTTTCAAATCCCGGTTAAAAACTCACTACCATTCTGTTACCTTCAACACCAGCTGATTTGTATTTGATCGTTTTATTTATGATCTGCTATGTTTTTATGTCTTAAGTGTTGTACTTTATTGTGTGTGTTGCCTGTTGTTCGTTTGTTTGTTCAGCACTTTTGTTTGGACTTGTTCCTGTTTAAAGTGCTTAATAAATAAAGATGTATGGTATGGTATGGTATGGTATATGGTTTCCTTTTAGAGGTTCCTGGAACAACAAGTAAACCAGCAGGAAGTTCTTGTGAGACATTAAGGAGCTCTTCAAAATAACGGTACCAAGACGTTCATGTGATAATGTGACAAAAAAGATCTTTAAATGAGTTCTGAACATTAGTGGCAGCCAGTATTGTGATGCTTAACAGGAGAAATGTGTTCCCTTTGAGAAACACTTAGTTCTATATGACATACCCAACACTCGCTCTCCAAGTCCTCCCAGCTCCATGTAGGCGTTCTGGAAAGAATCTTTCATTTCTTCGTCCAGAGGCTGCTCTTTGCCCGCCAACATGATAGTGGAGCAGCGGTCCAAAATCCTTTCCGGGGCTCCTTTCATCACCAGTATGTGCCTGGATTCTCCAGGAGTTGTATTCTTATGGATGGAGAGCTGTCAAGACAAGGAAAAGCACAATTGGTCTTATTATTATTATTATTATTATTCGAAGCAAATATAAAAATACAACCAAAACTAAGCTGCAGTTAATCTGCCTGAGCAAATGCGAAAACGTTGGTTACGTATTGTAACACCAGATTCTATGAGTGTAAGCTCCGCCCTTTAAAAGCTGTTTTTATTGGGTTTACCTACGCTTCGCGCCAGTGTTTTGTCGCGAAGCGCGGGTAAACCCAATAAGCGCAGCTTTTAAAGGGCGGAGCTTACATGAAATAGAACAGAGAAAAATCAGTCCTTTGTACAGAAATTGGTGTAAACTCTGGTCTGCTCTGCTGGTAGTTGAAAGTTATTCTCAATGTATACTCTGAGTACTAACTGATTGCCCATACTGTCCAAAAGTAACCTTGAGACAGTAATACATGCTTTAATAATAACATCCAGGCTCAGTTACAGCAATGCACTTCTTTTTTGATTCAGTCAGACTTCTATTGCACGTTTACAACTTGTTCAAAATGCTGTAGCCTGATTTTTAACAGGTACAGGCAAAATGGAGCACATTAATCCAGTTTTGGCCTTCCTTCATTGGCTCCTAGTTCATTTTCAAATTAATTTTCAAATACTTCTGTAAGTTTTTTAATCTTTGAACAGTTCTTCCCCCTCTGATCTCGCTGATCCGCTGCAGCCATATGTCCCACAGCGCTCTCTGAGTTCAGCAGACCAGATACTTTTATTGGTTCCTGGAACTCGTTTCAAGCTCAGAGGCGACAGAACCTTCTCTGTTGCTGGTCCAAAACTGTGGAACGACTTACTCTGACTTACTCTGTCTGAGTCTCGTTTAATACAAATTTTTATTCCCTGGCTTTTGGCAGTGTGTGAGTTGATTTTAACCTGTCTGTATTCTATAATGTTAATCATTTAGTTCTTATCTTTACCAATTTGGATCTATGCATTTTAACCTGTGTCCTTTGCTTGTTTTGTTTCTGTTGTACAGCACTTTGATTGGCCTTGTTGCTGTTTTAAGTGCATTATAAATAAAATGGTATGCGCAAGATCTGTGTTGAAAACTTTGCCGTTAACTATTAGAATAAACTCGGTCACTTGGCAAAACCTCTCATGAACCACTGAATATAATTTAACGAATCTTTCAGAAAGCAATCAATGATTGAACATCTACAGCAGATTAATTTCTGGGCTCAACTCAATTTACAATGGCCACCATAGCCAACGAACCTTAGAAACCACAAAAAAGGCTACAACTATGCGAGTTTTACAAACATTGAGCTCATATTTGGTGTGGTAGTAGTTGACAGTAATTCACAACCCATATTCTTAGCACTAATAGATCATTCAAGAAGATCATGTGAGATATGGTATGTTATTTTAAAAGAGGTACAACTCCATAATTTCCCACAATATTAGTCTAAAACCCTGTAATGCAGGTCATATGCATTCTTTCAAGGAATGCAAGACATTTAATTTACCTGGTATTTGTTGGTGGAGTTGAAAGGAATCTCAGCAACAGTGGGGTATTTGTCTCTCATGTCCTTTACGGACCCGCAGCACAGCTCAATACACTTGAGCAAGGCAGCTTCTGAGGCGTCACCGGCCACGTTTCGCTGTGAGGTTTAAAGAAAAAGAGTCAGAACAGAAATTTGATCCAAGTCATTGATTATTTCACATACTTTTGAAAATAGAGCCTCTCTAGACACATTTAATTCCATCATCATAGTTTGATAAAGTGTACTGTCTACTATTTAATGCATATCTAATAAGTTAGAGAGTCTGCTGTGCTCAAGTCTCAGCCATATATTTCTGAAAACATATTTAATTATGCAGGATGCTTTTAATAAATATTTTATTGTAGAGTTTGGCAGCACTTGTAGTTTGTTGGATCCAAAAAATACTCCTCGCCAAGTGAAAATGCTACATCAATTCCTACAGTCACTTCAAGCCTGTAAATTAATTTTTTCACGCAGTACTTTCAAATTTAACTGGATGCTTTACAGGGAAACATTTCTGCTTGCCCTGGTAGTTTACAGACAAGCTAAGAAACTAGAGCTCGTTTTCACCTTCAGAATGGGAACGTTGCTCTGCTCTGCCAGGAAGACAGCACGGTTGCAGAGTCCGGCAATTCTGGCCAGGGCTGCCCATGTGGCGGAGCTTCTGTCGAAGGAGGTGCCGCTCTGGTTCTCCGTGGTGTCTGCCTCGTGGATCTGGTTGTCGAACCACATGTGGGCCACCGTCATCCTGTTCTGGGTCAGGGTGCCCGTCTTGTCTGAGCAGATGGTGGAGGTGGAGCCCAGAGTCTCGACAGCTTCCAGGTTCTTCACCAGACAGTTCTTCTTGGCCATACGCTTGGCGGTCAGAGTCAGACACACCTGGAGGCGGATTTACCTGTGTCAGTTAACAGCTGAGACACACTCAGGAACTTTAAGGGACATAAGAAAACCCAGACTCACAGTGACAGTAGCCAGGAGACCTTCTGGTACGTTGGCAACAATGATGCCAATCAGGAAGATGACGGCCTCCAGCCATCCGTATCCAAGGATAATGGAAAGGATGAAGAACGTAACACCCAGGAAGACTGCAACACCGGTGATGATGTGGATGAAATGCTCTATCTCAACGGCAATGGGAGTTTTGCCTCCTTCAAGACTGGAAGCCAAAGTGGCGATACGACCCATGACGGTACGGTCTCCAGTGTTTATAACAATTCCTCTGGCAGTTCCTGAAAAGTAAGCGATTTTAAGCGATAATAAAACCTAAACAATCTAATGCCACTTTTCATTAACTTTTCTTTTTCTCATCATTGAGTAAAAAATATTATAAATTATCTTTTATGACACATATGGCTGGATATACTGCCTGCAAAAACAATTGAACTCAAGGTAAAACTCAGGGTTTTACAGGTAGTCCACGGGTTACGACGGTCTCGGGTTACGACGTTTCGCGGTTACAAACGCCCTCCCATTGAAAAGCGTTGTTCGAGCTACGTGGTTTATGCGCCTTTACACCAGAAAATACAGTACCAAAACTCAGCGGAAATTTACAGGAGGGAGGGGGGAGCTTGACGCGCTCAGTGGAAACTTAAGGCTGGTTTATACTTCTTGTCGAACGTCTTTTACCCCCCGTTGAGTGAAAAAAGTTGTGCAACTTCCGTCTGCACTTCCGTTGCGATCCCCCGGTGACAGCTGTCTTGTACATAGCCCCCTGTCAGAACTCTCAGACGCGGAGGATGTGGCTCAGAGCGTGTGATTGGCTCAAAGTTTGTGGGCGTTTTTTGTTGGCGCCTTTCAGCGCAGCTGAATTTCATTAAAATATAACTACAGAAACGCCAAAAAAAAATGTGTTAGCTGAATATAAATATTAGTGTTTCTGAGTAAATTTTTTGTTAACAACTGATTACAAATCAGCTTATTTCAGAACGTAAATAACACGAAGCGCGCACCCATCAGAGCATTTCCGCCTTTCAGCGCGAGCTGAATTTCATTAAAATATAACTAATATTCTCTAATAATAATCTCTGCACAATGCGAAATGAGCAAAGGCGGGCCAGGCTGGGCTCAGGGTCAACCCGAGGAAGGTTGTGCAGTGCGAAAACGTCTTTCCAGAAGCCGGTTTTTGTTTTTTGCATTGACATGGATAGTTTTGAAGAGAAACTCGCTGAGGCGGTCCGATGGGAGTGCGCGTGACATATGCAATGGGAGGGAAGAGGGAGGGATTTCTATAATGTATCCCCCATGTCTTTTCAAAGTATAAACACTCAATGTGGTCTGTGACACACACGCAATCACGTCATCGCTGGGCTGCAGCCGCACGTCTTGCATGAAGTATAAACAAAGCTTTACAGGAGGGAGGGGGGAGCTTGACACACTCAGTGGAAACTTACAGGAGGGAGGGGGAGCTTGACGCACTCAGTGGAAACTTAAAGGAGGGAGTGGGGAGCTTGACGCGCTCAGTGGAAACTTACAGGAACAGGAGACCTCATTGTTTGGGACAGGCAGACCAGAGCAGACCTTACTGTAAAACTCTGGACCGTTGGACCGCGCATGGAAATACAGGAGACCTTATTGTTTGGAGTGGAGGTTTACTAGGCAGAGAGGCTACAGTTGAGCCACAAGCTAACATGCTAGCAATGAGCTAACATGCTAACAGATGCTGCAATAAACAATGTGGAGCGCGTGAAGCAAGCTGCAGAGCTCTGAGGTGCACGAGCTAACATGCTAACACACGGAGGAAGAAATTACCAGCTCCCAGTAAGAAATTAACTTTTTCCCTTTTTTATGGCTGCGAATGTATGTGTTTTTTGATAATCATGTAGGGTAATGTGTTAGGATAGGCTAAGTGCTTGTTAAAAATACAGTACTGTATGTGCTGTTTGGATGTATGAGGTGCCGTTTGGATGTATGAGGTGCACGTATGAGGTGCTGTTTGGACTATTTTCCGACTTAGGTTGATTTTCGAGTTACGAACGGGCGTAGGAATGGAACTTGTTCGTAAGTCGGGGACCACCTGTATTTGCAGATGTTTGTCCTGTACCTTCAACACAGTTGGTGGAGAAGAACGCAATGTTTCTGGTCTCCAAGGGGTTCTCATTGGAGAAGTCTGGGGAACGGGTCTGAGGTTCGGATTCACCAGTCAGGGAAGAGTTGTCCACCTGAGAATGAAGACAATGACATTGACTGATGAGGTAAGTGGTACAATGTAAGATAAAGAATTATATGATGTACTGAGGACAATATAAACTAGAGAAATTGCAATTCCTGTGAAAATGCAGTGTGAATGCTTATTGCTGAAGAACTTGCTGAAAAACAGCTGAAATTAGCAAACAACATGCTGCATTTTAGCTGAAAAGGTAGAACAAGCCTAAATTACCAGTAGAAAGCAGAATGAGAACATATTTGCTGAAATGTATTTAACTAAACAGAAACTGGCACAGAAATTACAAAATTAGCTAAAAAAAGCTGAAATTAGCAAAACAGAAAAAGCTCAAAAGTAGCTGAAAAGACAAAGAAGCTTAAACTACCAAAAGCAACTAGAAAGAGATGAAATGAGCTAAAAAAAACACAGTGGAATTAGCTAAAAAAGCTTAAAAAAAATAGCATGATACAGCTAAATAGTAGCTGAAAGAACAGAAACTAGCAGAAATAAGGTGAAAGGACAAAAAAAGCTGAAATTACCCAAAAGAAGTTATTAGGCTAAACGAAGCAGAAAATAGTGCAAAAAATGTGGAATTAGCTAAAATTGCTAAAATTAGCATGAACAGCTAAATAGTAGCTGAAATAGCAGAAAAAGCTGAAACTTGCAGAATTTAGCCAAAAGTATCATGAAAATGTGAAATTAGCAGAAAGAAGTTAGAAGAAGCACAAAAATGTTGTAGTTATCAGAAGAAAAAAAAAACGTATAACACAGCTGAAATTAGTTGAAAGTAGCTAAAAAAAGGTTTAAATTTGCACAAGGAAGCTGAAAGAAGCTGAAGCAGAACAAAATGTTAAAGGAACAGTAAAAAGTTGTAAACAGCTCTAAAGATTTGAAGGATGTAAAATTAGCTCAATTTATTTTCTATGAGGAAAAAAGTGTTG
Organism: Garcialebias charrua; assembly: GCA_038048925.1. Lineage (NCBI taxonomy): Eukaryota > Metazoa > Chordata > Actinopteri > Cyprinodontiformes > Rivulidae > Garcialebias > Garcialebias charrua. The sequence continues at coordinate 19,576 of JBBPBX010001745.1, read as the reverse complement.
GAAAAGGCTAAATATTTCAAAAAGTTAAAGTTGCACCAACACCAAGAGAAAAAGCACCCTTCTCCTGAACGAGCTGAACGTTTTGATTATGATTTGTTGAAATAGCACAAAATTTGTGGAACAAGATGTCAAAAAATGTACAGAAGAAAAATGGATTACGATAGTGTGAATGCTTCATAAACATTCACACAATAAGAAAAAGATACAATTAAATCTACAAGTGTTGTTTCTAAGCGCCTGCCAGACCTTGCAGCCGTGAGCAGAGATGATCCTGAGGTCAGCAGGGATCCTGTCTCCTCCTTTCACCTCTACCAAATCTCCGGCTACTACTTCCTCTGCATTCAAACACTTCTTCTCTCCATCACGGACAACCAGGGCTTGCTGTCAAATCAAAGATAAAAAGTAGGTTTGAGCATTCAAATGGCTACATCAATGGCTCTCATGGAATTAATGGAACAAATAACTACTGCTGTCGATCAAAAACAATATTGTATCAGTATTTTTGTTGATTTAAAAAAAGCATTCGATACTATTGATCACACCATTCTCCTTGAAAAACTGAACAAATATGGTATTAGAGGACCAGCATTACAGTGGGTATCTAGCTACTTGAAAGATAGGAAACAATTTGTACAAATAAATGATGTAAGATCTGACCTCTGTAATATCACATGTGGAGTTCCCCAAGGCTCTGTACTTGGACCAAAGCTATTTATTTTATATGTGAATGACTTGGTAAATGTGTCAGGACTCCTTAAATGTGTACTTTTTGCTGATGATACCACATTTTTCTGTTTAGGTGAAGATATAGAACAAATGTTGGAATTGATAAAGACAGAATTTGTCAAGATACAAACTTGGTTTAAAATAAATAAATTATCATTAAATCTAGAAAAAACTAATTACATGATATTCAGTAATAAAAAGAAAACTGTTGATGTTCCACTCAAAATTGAGGGTGTTGAGATTTGTAGAGTGAATGAGGTGAAGTTTTTGGGTGTCATTATTGATGACAAACTGACATGGAAACAACACATAAATTCTGTAAGAATAAAAATAGCTAAATCGATTGCAGTACTGTACAAAGTCAGAGACCTATTGAATGATAAAGCTCTGTATTTGTTGTATAACACAATCATTGTTCCACACTTAATCTATTGTATTGATGTTTGGGGGAAAGCGTGTAAAACAATCACAAAGCCTATTTTTGTATTACAGAAAAGAGCTGTAAGAATTATCACTAGAAAACATTACCGTCATCCATCAAGTACATTATTTTATCAACTGAAGTTATTGAAGTTCCATGATTTGGTAGACTATAATATTTTATCAGTTATGTATAGGGCTCAAAATAATGCATTACCTTTAAATATCCAAATGCATTTTGTTAAAAGACAAAGTTGTTATAATCTTAAGGGGACAGAGATGTTTGTAAAACCACAATTCAGAACTAGTTTGAAGGGACGTTCTACCTCAATCCAGGGAATTAGATTATGGAATGGCTTGGAGAATGTAGTTAAAAATGCCAAGTCAATGTTTACATTTAAGAAAATGATCAAAACGAATGTGTTAAAAAATATATATGAAATAGCGTAATGTGTATTGTATTAGTTAGAAAATTAGAAAGAGTTAGTCATTTTGTACTGTTGGTTGAAGATTATTATTGTTTAATCTGATTGTTGGAAAAAAGGGGCAGATATAATAAGATTTATTCTTCTTTCTGCTACCTTTCATTTTTTTATATTTTGTACATTATCATTTATGGGATTGTCTTGTATTGTTTCTTTTGTTAAAAAAATGAACAAATTCAATAAACATAAACATTCAAGTAAAATTCTGATTTTAATAAAACCAGTGAACTGACTCTGTCTAATAGCAAACATTAGGGATGCACAATATTGAATTTTTAGCCAATATCCAATATGCCAATATGTTAAAACTTATTTGGCCTATAACCGATAACGATACCAATACCAATATTTTTTCCCTACACCTACTTACAGAGATTACATAGTTTTTTCTGCTGAAGAATTAAAATACCACATTATTCTGCATGGTCTTAGTCAATTTGACCTGCTACCAAATGCAGATGCCATAAAGGGGGCTGAAAATGATGCAACACTTCAACTTGGATTATGTTTAATGTCAAATGTATTCATTATCACAAATCTAAACTCAACTTGTTCACAAGAGACAAGTAAAAGTGCATTAGTAGTAGTGCATTAATTTATATACTTGACGGTATCTTAAATTAAAATTAACTTAAAACAGAAGCCTTTTATAACTGTGAGTTCTTTTAATGGAATGGCCAATGTCCAATATTTAGTTTTATCTCTAATATTGGACGATACCGATACATGCCGATAATATCGTGCATCCCTACTGTAAATGATGAAAAGCTTCACCTGTGGGACCAGATTCTTAAAGGACTCCATAATCTTGGAGCTTTTGGCTTCTTGGGAGTAGGAGAAACAACCGGTAATGATGACGACAGCAGACAGCACAATACCCAAATACAACTATAGAGGCAGAGAAGAAAACAATGATTAGTTAATCTTTTGAGGTATATAGAAATATAAATTTTCCCACCACGGAGGTTCTTACATTGTCATTTGCAGGTTCATCCTCTGAGGCAGCCTGAATACTGTAAGCAAGGAAGCAGAGGATGGCACCGATCCACAGCAGCATGGAGAAACCACCAAACAGCTGGACACAGAATTCAATGTTTAAACCTCTGGCAGTTTCACTGCTTGCAGCAAAACCCACTTGAATTTACCATTTGAATATAAAAATTATGGCACACCGACATTAGACCTTACCTGTTTGCAAAATTTCACCCACTCAGGCGTTGTGGGAGGAGGCGTCAAGGCATTTGGACCATCTCGGTCCATAATCTCTTTTGCTCTGGAAGAGGAAAGACCCTACAAGGAAACAGAAAGTGTGAGGAGATTGTTGTTGCTGTTACTTTCGGCAAGCTGACAAGAAAAGAGAGTAATAGTTGGGTTGAGGAAACATTTTTAGTTTTTCTTAATGCTGAAGAGAAAAACATAAGAGACCAGTCTTTATCATGTTCTATAAACCTGTACATGTTTATAAAACTTAAAAACCCACGATGAAACACATGGATGCCATCCTTTTTACGGAAAGTTTTATTTGGGTAAAGACTTCTTGTACCTCAGGCAACAGTTGCAGAAAAAAGGTCTTGTGAAAACTATGAGGACGTTTACTCTTTTACGGGAACTCTTGAGTTTAACGACCGGAAAATATAAATAAATGAGTCTGAAAGTCTAGTTTACAAAATAAACTAGCTCACTGGAATATCCTGATGCATGCTCAATAATCCAAGTAAAAAAACTAACAAAGTTAAGTCAGGTCCTCTGGATGGATAAAAAAAATGGAAATGTTTTGTCTTTTATCCAAAATACTTTGTGAGAGGAGCTGCATAAACTCAGTCTTATAAATAGCACCTTCTCATAGTTGATCAATTAGTTTGCTAGTGACATCCAGAATTAGCTGTTCCCATGATAATTGGCCATCAGCTTAACAATTGATTTTTAGTGCCCTGATGGCCACTTGCTATTTGCAGAGGGTTGAGTGATACTAGCAATAACAGCATTGTAAGAAGGTAACAACTGAACACAGAGGCCTCCACCCCTGTTTAATGATGGACGGTTTCTTTTCACAAAGATGGCTTCCTTCACTGCTATCTCAAACCATCTTTCCTCTCTATCAAGGGGTCAGAGTTATGTAGAGCCCACTCAGGACCCAAAAGTCCCGGGTTCGATCCCCAATCATTGCACATCTCGTGGTGTCTCTGAACAGCACACCCTATCCCCAAATGCTCCCAGGGCACCTTCAATAGCTGCTCACTGCACCACCTGGTGGTGGATGGGTTAAATGCAGAGAACCAATTTCACAATTGTATGGGAACATACATTGATGACAATACATATCGTATTATTATTATTATCAAGGATGTGAACATCTTTATCCCTGAAAGAGTGACCTCTGGCCTGCAGATGAGTGTAGACCGCAGAGTCCTGGCCAGATGGTTATCTTAACATGTGATTTCTGTTTTGTTTTTTTTCACCTCCTATAGAAAACCTGATGGCCTCCATCCGGGACCTGTTATTGTGTGTCCATTTTCTTCTTCCTATTCCCCTCAAACCCAGCTGGTCAACGCAGATGGCCGCTTGTCCTGAGCCTGGTTCTACTGGAGGTTTGGGGAGTTTTTCCTTTCCACTGTTGCCTTTAAGCTTGCTCAGGAGCGGGGACTGTGACGAAGTGAGAACTCAAAGCAGTCTGTTGGCTCCTTGGACAAATAACTTATTTAATATATATGCAAATGTTTAATTTCTGTTGTGACTTGGCGCTATATAAATAAAAGGAACTGAATGATTTTCTGTCTGTGCAGGTTGACATTTTAAAGTGCTACTTCACCAAAAGTACAAAACATTTTTTACGTGTGGAGCGCTCACCTTGGTGAAGTCTGTCCCATATTTTTTGTTAAGTTCATCCATTGTCAGCTTGTGATCATCCTACAGAGAGAGAGAGAGAAACAGAATGAGATTGATAGACTTTGCGTCAAACAAGCTGAAATCCCTGTCATTTTCAAGCCCCAGATATTATCTCCTCCGAGGGTTAAAGAATGTGTTGGCATGGCCTCCAGAAAAACACAATAAAGCAAAAAATGGACCAGCACATCAGGATTATGATGCATGTAAGCCCATACAGTGACTAAGATTAGTCAAACGTTTGTGTGAAACAAAAACAAAGAAAAAAACCCTGATGATTGAAAAGTAGTAGTCAAACTGTCATGATCCATGTTCGTCCTGTCTTAGTTTAATTTTTAGTGTTTATTTGATCTCAGTCTTAGTCACAGTAGCCAGTTTTCTTGTCTCAGTTAATAGACTATATACCACAGGGGGTCGTGATGTACTTCGGGTAAAATGCAACACACATCCGCCACTTCCGGTTCCCATCCACTGCCGTTGTTGTTAGCGTTAGCTCCTAGTAGCAGACCATGACAACGAGCCGAAACGGGAAACGGCTGCGCGCTACCGGCACTACAAGTGAGTTCCGTTGTGTCTGCCCACCGGTAGGAACAGCTGTTCCGAGGGGGGGTTTCGGCGAAGATTTATCGCGGCTATCCGTAGGGGGAACGTCGCCATAATTTTATGTGATTTTATATGTGTATAGAGTTATTATTGGTGTGTATGCAGATGTTTTATTAATTGTATTTAGTCATTTATGTTCGTGTCTTTCCCGCTAACCGGAAGTGCGCCGCCTGGGTAATGACTGCGGGAGTGCTGGAACGGAAGCCCGTGGCATATAGTCTATTTGGTCCACCTCTGTAATCAGTGTTCTTCTTGCCTTCATGCCCTGCAGCTAATTAACCCAGATCTCATCCACCTGTTGCAGCCAGTATACTGTATAAGTCCCAGCCTCACTCTTAGTCCCTGCTAGATTTATGAAAAGGTTATCCTGAGTAGTTGTCCAGCGTTCATGTCTTGTTTTGCCTTCCTCGTCTCAATCCTGGTTCTGTCTCATGGTTTAAAGATTCCTGCCAATTGGTATTGGTATTGTATTGATACCGTCTCTGCCTCAGCTCTCCTGGTTTTGACTTCAGACCTCATCTCTGGATTCTCCCTCGTGTTTTTGCCCCTGAATGGATCTATCCACCCACCTGCCTCTTGGAACCCGACCCACGCCTGTGTACCCCGACCAAGTAAGTTACCTGCTCCTCCTAACCTGTTTCTGTCTTCTGAATTATTGTGCATGACCTTGGATTGGAACGCGGATAACCCATGGACTAAAGTCCATCTGGATCAAGCATCGCAAACACGGAAGTGATCATGGACTACATCGAAGACGCTCAACGTCTATCAGGAAGTCAACCCGGATCAAACAAACTCGGAAAGGTTAGTCGACTCGTTCAAAATAAAAGCCTCACCTCTGTTCACCCCAGTTGCTAACTCTCCTCTCCTGTTTAGAGCTCCTGATCCCGGTGACCTATGAAACTCGATCCAGCATTCTATATTATAAACATTTTAAAACTTCTCAGTGTGTTGGCAATTCAGTGAAACTCAAACCCTCAATCATTACACAAAGACAAGCTGTGGTGAGCTCAGTTATGTCATCCAAACTGTCAGTTTAATGCATGCAAAAGTCAGTCAGTCAGATCAGTTCAAGTTACAACATGTGCAGTAGTTCCCAACCATGGTCCTTGAGGAACACCATCCTGCATGCTTTACTTGTTTCCCTGCTCCAACACACCTGATTCAGTGATTTAATTACTTCCTCATGGTCTGCAGAAGCCTGTCAATCACCCTTTTATTAAAAGCATGTGTGTTGGAGCAGAGAAACAACTAAAACATGCAGGATGGTGTTCCTCAAGTACCAGTGTTGGGAACCCCTTAGAGCCTAGAGCCTTAAAGTAATACTGGTACTCTGGTTTCTGACAGACTTCACCTGGCTGCATTGTCATAACCGCAGCTGAATACTATGTAGTTATTAAATGCTCCTATTCAAAAATATCTTCCAGCAGTAATTGTTTTATTTGTAATGTTAATAATGATGTTTAAAATGCTAACCAAACAACCAGAAAGGCTGACACATTCATGTGCCTACACACTATTTTATATGTAATAAAAAACGCCTACAATGAGAAAATGAAAGAAAAAATCCAGTGTATTTTATTTGACCTCCAATGACATGACTTCTACCTTTCATCTCTGTTGTGTTGAGAAACAAAGGATTGTCCTCTCCGTAAAACATCCCAAGAAGAGTTGTTCTATAAAAACTGTCAGCCTTACACAGCAAAACTAAGTGAGCTGCACAGGTGAATTAATGTGGTATCTCACTGGGCTGCAGATGTTGGAGAGTGATGGTGACTCCAAATATAGGACAAATTGCAAGTAAATTTACACATTTTTCATTGAAGTCTCACTTAAAGGGATTGTGACATGATTTTTTTACTATTCATAAAATTGCTCAAAATATATATATTTTATCATTTAAATATGTTTGTTTTTGCAAACAAAATGATAAATCACTTTAATTTTGCTTTAAAAGTGATTTTGAACTTCAAGCCGTGTTTAATCATGGGAAATCCGATTACACTCGAACGCACCATATGTGATGTCACACTGGG
>JBBPBX010001744.1:37659-98410 GCA_038048925.1 Garcialebias charrua | reverse complement strand
ATCAATATTTACGAATATGCCATTTGGCTAGCTATATATAATAATAATGTAATGTAGAACTATCTGTTGGGTAGTCAGTGAAGCCAAACAAAACAAGTTCAAAGCAAAGGGAGCGATCTGGTTCTATAAAAGTAGAAATCAAAATACAAATACTTTTCCAAAATTGACTCTAAGGGGCAATACCAAAATAATTGAAAGACATCTTCTGGATTTTCATTTAAAAAAAGAGCAAATTATATTTATATCCTTGTTAAACCGTTTTAAATTTGGATGGGTAAAATCTGTGAAATATTTTGAATGATACTTCTCTTTCTTTATTATTTATCATGTATCTAGTTGGTAAAGTCCAAATCCTTTTCCAGTTAAGGTTATTAATAAAGGTGTTCCAATAAGGTACCACATATGGAGCTGACATGACATCTTTCTGAAATAGTGAGCGTATATGACAGATGCTGTTATGGGTTGAGGAGAAGCAGATTTGATCAATTTCACGTTTGGTTGGTTCAAAGGGTAACAGTGTTGGATTCTGTCCTGCTGTACTTCTATGTAAAATAATTACTCCAGTAGGCATTGCATTTATTACAATGTTAAATTTGTTAAGGGATCATAATGTTATATTTTATGACAAATTCTTGATATGACATTAATAAACCATCGAGGTTGAGCAAACTATGAACTAAAACTATGTTGTGAATAAACCTATTAGGGTAAAATAAGGATTTTTTTTTTTAATGCAAGATGTCTCTATTGTTCCAAATATAATATCTGTGTGGTGAGAAATTGTGTTCGTAAATCAATGACCAAGAGAGAAGCATCTGTTTATGAAAACTGGATAGTTTTGAGGGGACTATTTCAACATTATAATTGCAAAATAGAAAGAAATTTAGTCACCCCTTCTAAACTCTAAATGCTCTAAAAGAGCACAGCATGTCATGATTTCAGCTCCCTGCCAGCGCTCTTGGCCACGCCCACTTCTCCACAGGAGGAAGCTTCTTCTTCTGAATGTGCAGCAGGGGCTAAATCATTTAAAATAATTTATTTTAAATAAAATGTCCATGCCGATCGTGCGGCTCATCCATCAATCTGTGTGTCGTGTCCAATCTTATTTTGAAAAACCTCGATGGAGCGAGTCCGTGAAAAACAAACCGCGAAGTAACGAGGGACTACTGTACCTCCAATGTTGTATTTATGAAAGTTTAATTAAAAATTTGTATAGTGTTTCTTGAGATTTTTATTTATTTATTTATTTATTATTTTTTGCTTAAAAACAAATAGGGTTAACTTTATTGTAGCAAAGATCATGTACAGTGAGTGGCACTCCAAGTGAGAATGATTCTCAGTTGCACTAAAAGCTCATTATTTTGCAAAAGCAACAGAAAAACAGCAGCTTCTGTATTTTCTTGAAACAGCTGTTTGTGTGTTCATTTTAAACTTGATTAATACCTAAATGTAAACATTTGTAAATTAACAATAAGTGATTATTTTCTAAAAGTTTCACTATAACTCCTTCAGTATACAATAGTTCACAATATATTTTAACCAGATGTCAGTTAATTAAATAAATACAGTCAAAATAATTAAGGCGTTCCATTCCCATGAGTCAATTTCAGCATTTTGAGACACACACTTGTAAATGAAACCGATCTAATGGTTATGGTGTTTATCACACCGTTGTCTTCTTGTTGTGACAAGTCAAATCATTTACTGTATTTGGAAGAGGAAAAAAAGGTGTGTGCGGGGTGTGGGGGGGTGATACCAGTGGCACTATGAACCACTTGTTTCAATAATAGTTCACATGTTTCTGGTTTTACGTGACTGTAACTTGATTTTGTAATACTTTGAACCCAAGGTGTAAAAAAAAAAAAAAAAAGTATAAGCCAAAGGAGGTGAAACAAATCTGCTTTTTATTTCCCGCTCCTTTAAGTTTATATTTGATTACATTCTGCTGATGAGGTTAAAATTTGATTTGGGCAAATAAACTGAACACACGGCAACTGCTCCGCTCCCCCAGATGTCAGTCTGAAGAACTTTGTCTCTTCTGCAGCAGCTGAAAGCTAAAAGATGAAGAATGCATTGCCACCTTTGATTAGTTTTTCTCTCCAGAATGTAATAATAATAATAATAATAATGATGAATTCAATTTATAACGCACTTTTCATTAATGAAAATCTCAAAGTGCTACAAAGTGCAACAGAATTAAATGTCAATAAAACAAATAATAAAACAAGTAAAATCAATAACAGTATCAACTAAGATCAAAAGTAGAATCATGAGGAGGTAGAGTATGCTCGGTTGAAAAGAAAGGTCTTCAAGCCGCTCTTAAAGTCAACCAGTGACTGTGGAGCTCTCAGGCAGTCAGGAAGAGAGTTCCACAGGCGGGGGGCAGCCACACTGAAAGCCATGGTCCTTAATTTGGTTCTCGGAATGTGAAGGAGATGTACCGCACTGTTCACCCTATAAATCACAGTTTTTTGCATAATTTACATGCCTAGCAACATATACAGGTAGTCCCCGACTTACGAGCGAGTTCCGTTCCTCCGAGGCGCTCGTAAAGCGAAAATTCGTAACTTGGAACGGCCGCCACGTGTCTCGTAAGTCCGGAATTTCGCTCGTAAGTTGGAACGGTTTTGCTAGCGCGACTACAAACACTCGTTTTTCATCGAAAAACTGCTTACGAGTGCATAAAAATGATCGGAAACGTGTGTCCACATGTTTAGCTAACGAACTGTGGTGAAAAATCACAGAAAAACTCGGTATTTTTTGCGTTTTTTCCAAAAATTCGCCAGCTCGTAAGTCCGGAACCTCGTAGGTCAGAGCGCTCGTAAGTCGGGGACTACCTGTATGCTGAAGTGACGTATTTGTGGATTGTTTTCCCATATTTATAAACCAATTTTTGGCTGAGATTTGACAGTTTCCGTTCATTCTGACTGAAAATATTGAACACTACCATTTTCAGCCGCTAGATGGCACTCGATTAGTATGGCATGCCGTTGTGTCATGTAATAGGTAAACGTGGCTATTAATGACACAGTCTGCTTACCATAACCCATCAACTTAATATAACAATACGAAGCAACGTACTTATGGATTTTTCCACTTTATTACCGTAGGCATATTTGTACTGATGCTTTTTATAGTGCAGTGCGACCTGTACAGTGGAAAATACGGTATTCTGCTGTCTGATGTTTACATTAAGAAAGCTTCTTTGAAATATGTCTGGTAGTTTCTCCTTTATGAGACATTTTTGCTCAAAATATAGAAATAAAGGTGAATCCAAACGGTTATGCGCAAGGTTCTTGTCCAGACAAGAACATTGCGCAAGGAGCTGTGCAGAATGTGGACGATGCTCATCTACTACCATGCCAAATTTTAGTCCAGTATTACCAACGCTGACTGACGTATTTGTTTGTTTTCTAAGATCAGGTGGCTGTTGCAGTCATCTTGTATTGGATTGAGTTCATAAAGTTAACCAGATGTCAACCTGACGAATCATTTCTGAAATACGTTTTGAAACGTATCCTCTGCTTCTTGAAATATTTTGCTAACAAATGGAGCTGATTTGAATAGTTGAAGGCAAAGTTTTAAACACAGATCTTGAGTGATCAGTTAACACTCAGGCTATGAGTTAGAGATCTGTCTCACGTGCTGCCACACTAACCAGCTCTCTTGTGCTTGATGAGATTGCTTCGCTGTGGTGGTCATCTCCAGATGTTGATCAGCCGTAGAAGTCAAGTGGGTGATTAGTTTTTAAAACATTCATGGATGTTCATTCTTTGGTTCCTGAGCTGCTTTTCTAACAGTGATAGACACACAAGAGCAAAAACATTTGTTGCTCTGACTTTGCTCATGGCGGCGTGTGATCAAAAGCAGCGTGCGGCCTGGAGTGACCATTTTAACATGGGTTGAAAGAAAAAAAGTCCTACAGAAGACAAGGGAGAGCGCCGGAGTGAAAAGAAAGCGAGAATGTACTGGTGGAGAGGAGTGTGTGTGTTTGTGTGTGTGTGTGTGACTATCAGACGGATTTTACGTCTGTGAGGCTCAGCTTTGATGTTGTAACACACACACACACACACACACACACACACACACACACATTACAAATGATTGTTTTTAAGAATCCAAGCCAGGGAGCTCCAGGAGGCAGTCTGCCAGCTGGCCACGGTCCAGAGAGCGGAGCGTAGCCAGCGCAGACAGAAGAAACCTGGCCGGTGCACACACACACACTCTCTGTAAGATGTTCTCACACATGTTACCTCACACACACACACACACAAAACCTCTTCAATCTCTCTCCCCCTTCTCTCCACCTATTCACCCACCAGTTCTTCTACACTTGTCCTTGTTTTGTCTTCTGCACATTTTTTTTCCTCCTCTCCTAACTTCTTTTTCTCCTCTCATCTCAACCATCTCAAAGCTTTCCCTTTCACTTCTTCCTTCATCTTCCATTCTCCCCTACACGCACACATAGATACACACATTTCCTCTCCTCTCACAGCGGCACCAGACTGCAGGCCTTTTTATGGAGACAGCCCTCATTCAACCAAACCACCTAAAGTTGGCCTCGCACTGGGCGGTGACTGTTAGAAACTAGCTTGTGACTCAGAGGTCACAGCAAATAGGTGGAATATTTATTGCAGACTTATGGAATTCTATGAGTGTTTGCGACTAGACGACCAGCCGGCCCATTTCTAAAATTCACGGCCCATTTTCACATGCACCTCTTTTAGAACAGCACACTTGCTCATGCACTTTATTTTGTTGTCTGCGTCTGCTCACTTTGCACCCACTACAGCAGTTGACCCCCACATTTATTATTAAACTTACTGAAGCACATTTTAAATGAATATTGGAAGATTTAGACCAGGTTGTTTTTAACTACAGGTAGTCCCCGACTTACGAACAAGTTCCGTTCCTACGTGACATCGCAAGTCGAATTTCATCGTAAGTTGGAAAATACGTCCAAACTGCACCTTATACGTACAGTACTGTATTTTACCAAGCACTTAGCCTATCCTAACACAGTACCCTACATAATTATCAAAAAACACATACATTTGGAGCCATAATGAAGGGAAAAAAGAGTTAATAACCTACTGGGAGCTGGTGAAGCCTTCCTCCACCTGTTAGCATCTTAGCTCGTTGTTCCTCCAAGCTCTGCAGCTGCCTGTAGTTTTCCATTGCTTCGCGCGGTCCACAGCTTTACAGTAAGGTCTATTAGCATTTTAGCTCGTCCCTCCTCGTCGGTCTGCCGGTCCAAGGTCTGCAGGTCCGGCCCTCTGCCGTCAAGCTACTGCTGTCAAAACCGGAAGGAACTCGGCTTTCAAAATAAAAAAAATCAAAATATATACTTTTTTTTTTAATGGGAGATGCGTGACGTAACCGCGAAATGTCCTAAGTTGAGGCTGTCGTAAGTCGAGGACTACCTGTATTATAATTTATCATTCCTGTGCTTCTTAAGCTTGAGCATGCTTTCTGTCAGAGAGCTCCCCAGCTTCTGTTGAAATACATCCATCCATCCATCCATGCATCATCTTTACCCGCTTCTTCCTTTCTGGGTTGCGGGGGTCTGCCCATATCCAGCAGTCACTGTGCGAGAGGCGGGGTACACCCTGGACATGTCTCCAGTCAATCACAGGGACACATAGAGACAAATGGGACAAACAACCATTCACTCTCATACAGCAGAAAGAATATAGTTTCCAATCAGTTGCACAATTTTTTCAACATGTTAAAAATTCAAGTGATGGGATTGTGTTCAGTTGCAACTCACACTAGAAAATTGAGTAGCACTGTGAACGTTGCATGACCTTCTGGAGACTCCTTCACAAATGCTGTTTGCCAGCTGTAGCCCAGGGAGATGTTCACGTTTTTTCTTTTGGTGCACCAGCACTTTGCTTCATATCCAACAATGTTCAGTCAGATCATCTGGACAGTTCCTTTGTTATGTTGTTGAGAGACGTTTCACCCTCCATCCAAAGGGCTTCATCAATCTGAGAAGTCACACAAACTGTTTCCCCACCAAGCAGTACACTCCTACAGTGGACCAACCAGTTTGCTGGTGATAAGATGGATTTCTTTACCTGGATTATTGAGCATGAGCTTTGATGGCTTGAACCACTTTGGCTGTGGTTACCTGGGAGGAGTCGACGGTGGAGAGGACAGCCCCCCAGAAACCATCTTATCACCAGTAAACTGGTTGGTCCACTAATGAAGGAGTGCACTGCTTGGTGGAGAAACAGTTTGTGTGACTTCTCAGATTGAGGAAACCCTTCGGATGGAAGGCAAAACATAAAAAACAAAAAAACTGTTCAGACGACCTGACTGAATATTGTTGGATTTCTTTACCTGGATTATTGAACATGAACTTTGATGGCTTTTCTTCATAGCTCAGCTGCACTACAGCATTTCATACAGTGGGCAACCACCCGCTTCGGAAGTCATCAACCATTAAATGGCCCATATCATTTATTATCATCCCCTTTCGTAGAGGTCAGATTGCCCCTTCTGTACCTCCTAGGAGGTTTAAAGGTACGCAGGCTCTGTCTTTAGCTACGTGTTAAAGTTTAGAGTACAAGGTCTTGAGTTAGGTTTAGGGTCTTGGTTAGGTTTAGGCACAAGCGTAAGGGGGTTAGGTTTAGGGTTGGTCCTCTGGGTCAGGTTTAAGGTTAGTTTTAGGAAAACGGTTACATAAGCTGAAAGAAGAAAAAAAAAACACACAACACTTCCGGGTTCACGTTAAACACGCTGCCTACTCACAGCGCTAATAACGCAGATTACGTTTTTTCAAACATGCTAGGAGGTGGATTAGACAGTTTTGCCGATACATATGGGGATGATAACAGTTGATGACGCCCATTGTATGGACTGACAACATCCGAACCCGCTGGGGCAACAGTGTTAACTATACAACCATAAGTGGTGGTGATGAGCTCATTGGTTAACTGTCTATCCAGAAGACAAGAAGAAGCAGACTGGTGGACTTTAGTGGACTGGAAAGATAACAAAACGTTGTCGTCGTTCACGGATTGACTGGGAAAGCATGAACAGCTCTGTATCTGTCTCAACCCCTATCCTTTCCTTGCTTTTTGCTCTCCTCTCTCCACATCATAGTTCTCTCCATTCTCATCTCTCCTCCCTCCTGGGTTTTGTCACTCATCATTACCCGGGGAACTGGCCTGAAATGGCTGATAGAGCCTTTTTGGCTAATTGTCACCATTTAGATTCACTGGTTATTAACCAGTCAGATCTCTCTCTCTCTCTCTCTCTCTCTCTCTTGCATACACACTCATACTGTAAGTAGTGAGGGGGTGTTGGTGGTTTTGTTGTGTGACTGTGGAATGCGTGGGATGAGTTTTTATGGAGTGCTGTTTACTTTGGCCACCACCGTTAAACTTTTAACGGCTGCCAATTAACAGGCCTGCAAGGACACTCTGTGGGGCATGAAACCAACTCCTGCAGAACAGACACCTACTCACACACGGTCCAATTTTCTTTTTGGCTTTGTAATGCGCGCCTTTGTGGCATGTGAGTTCATGGGTATGCACGCTGGTCAAATCAACACAAGACCTCCTCCTATCCCACATTTCAGTTCAACGTCCTTGAAGACGAAGAACAGAGTGAAACGACCATTTACCTCCTGGTGACCTCCTGGGAGGACTCAGTGTGTATGTGCTTTAGGGCGGGGGTGGGACCAATGCTTCAAACTGTTTGTCTATTTGGTTTTGGGTGGGGGGGTATTTTTCAGAAGAGAAATTCCCTCCAGTCGACCGCTGCAAACACCTGGCAGTATTCACCAGCTGTGGTTTGTGTCACCACTTTGTCCACTGTAAATAATGTCAACTTATCTGGCATGTTTGTGCAAAAGTGCATTTATGTTGAAAGTAGCACCAACTGGTTGTAGATTTTTTTTTCCAAAAATGAATCGATGTCATGAAAGATTGTAGTGATACACTGTTTGTTTGGAGTGCAGCTGAATGTCAACGCTCAAAAGAAACATCAATTCATTCTCACTTGCCCTCCCACCAACAGGGTACCCTGGCTATTCAGGAAGTCTTGCTTCTCCATTTCTCCCCATGAGTCCCCTGGATCACCATAGCAACAGCCTCTATGGACAGCACCGCTTCTATGAATCTCAAAAAGGTAGGTGTATTTGTGAGCTTGTGGGGGAAATATATATATTTTTTAGCAGAAAATTTGTGAACTGCTTATTCAGCATCATCCCAGTTACTGTATATAGTCAAGTGGCGTCAGTGTTGGTAGTCAATGGGGATTTATTGATTGATTGATAAAGCATGCATCTGATCTCTAGTGCTCACTTTTGTTCCTCCTTTACGCATTTCCTCCTTAGATCACTTCTACCTGAGAGGCCTTCCTCCCCAGTCTCCTCTACTTTCCACAAATCACAACCTTCCCCCGCTGTCCAGGACTGCCCCGGGCCACCCACTTGGCCATTGCAGCCGGGAGACTGACAGCGGGGGAGGAGGTGGGAAGAGCATCAAGGATGTGGGTGAAAAAACGGTTGTGTCAAAAGACAAGGAGCGATCCAGCAGCAAAGAGCGGCACCAAGACAGCAAAGACAAACAACAGTTTCATCATCACCACCCTCATCAGACGAATGCTGCCGCCACTCCATCTAGCCTCCAGCACCAGTCTTACCCCCACCCTCACCATGCCCTTCTTTCTCACCTTGCGCTCCAGGGCCGGGAGGAAGACCACAGACACTCTCTGGAGCAACATAAAGACTACAAAGACAGTGACTCGGGCAGTCAGGGAACAAAACTTCTGAGTGCCTGTAAATTGTCCAGTGCAATGGGCTCAGAGTCTGTGTGCGGAGGAAAAGGAGGAACACTGAGCAGTTGCAATGGTGGTGGTGTGAGTCGGCTCACGTCTGGAGGTGGAGGTGACAGGCAAGGCTCAAAAGATGGACCCATTAATGGGGAAATGAGAATCAGAGAGTCCTCAACTTCCTCATCGGAATGTATGCGACGAGGGGCTGTTTCAGCAACAGCGTTCCTAACACCTCCGACACCTCACTCTGTGGCTTCTTACTCCATGCCTCCACCTCCCGCACCGCCACCTCCTCACGCCTTGCACATGGGCTCACCGGTGACAGGAGGGTGGCTACACCCTCCAAGTCACCATCCACATCCTGAGTTTTACTGTCCCCCACCTCCTCCGCTAACACTTACGTCCTCTAAAGATCCAGCATTCAGCCCTGGAGGGTCCAGCATGGAGGCAAAAGTCACTGGCCCAACGTATGTGCCCTCGGTTGGACTGCAAGGTGACGTGGCCACTCCTGATTGTTGTGGAACAGGAGGAGGTGGGAGAAAAGCAGAAGACAAAAGTGTAGAAAGATCTTTTGAAAGTTCCCATCATCACCACCACAGCTGCCTTAGCAGCTGCCAGAAGAAAGACAAATCCCAGTCACAGCAACAGCAGATGGGATATGGCAAAGCTGAAAAACCTCCTGACTGGAGCCAGCCAACGCATCACTTCCAAAAGTCTGGCTCCAATGCAAGCTCTCAGCCTGAACTGCGGTCCTGCAGCATGGACACGTCTTCATCGTTCAGAGATGGTGAAATATCAAATGAGATTTACCGCCATTCACTTCCACCAGATAGCCATAAAGAACACTCTAGTTCTGGACAGGGTGCAACCAACAACGGTCCCGATTCCAGCACTTGTTCCTTTAGAGACTGTTCTCTTTCAAGTTCAAATGGAAAGGTGGGACTGGGGCCCTCAGTGCAGAAGGAAGGACAGAAGGTTGCAAGAATACGCCACCAACAGCACAGTAGTCAGACAACAATTAGCGAGGACAGGGACAGAGACGGAAGTCGGACACCATCGTCATGGGGGACTCGAGGTGGTCAACAGGAAGACCAAACGAAAAGATCCCATCATGCGTCGGTTAGTAAAGGGAGCCATTCTCAGCAGCCTCCACCACTTTCCCACTCCTCACCACACGCCAGTGATGGTGAGGGCAGTGCCATAAAGAACCTTATGAACTACAGTTCCCAGCAGCCCTTGCTGTTGCCACAGAGAAGCCCTTTTGGCGGTCTTGGCTGCCTCAACAAGGGTGGGGAGAGATCAGAAAGGGCCGACAGAGGAGGAGCTAAAAGCAACATCTCCCAACAAGAATCCCCAAAACAGTCTCTCCCATCTCGCCGGGGCCCCACTAACGAGGGAGAAAAAACTGACAGAGGCACAAAGGAAGTGGGAGAAGCAGGAGAGGGGGAGGTCCGGCAGCCTCCGGTGGGTATTGCTGTCGCTGTTGCCAGGCCCCCCCATCGTTCCCCAGACAGCACTCCTGGAAACAACAGACAGAGCAGGGTGCTGCCCAGCATGAAAGGTCAGACATCTTATATGATTTGAATCATGTTGCAAGTCTTGGCCTTTGCTGTCAATCATTAAACACTTTCGTCGTTGACGAGAATAAACATTTGTAGAGCTTTAGGCCCTGTACACACGTAGCCGGATATCAGTAAAACCGAATAGTTTATCGTGCGGTTTGGCCTTTCATCCACACGTGAACTCCGGTTGATGTAACTATAAACTAATAATAAAAAAACTCCGACCAAAGTGGAGATTTGAGAATTCTCCGCTTTCGAGTTTGCGTGTGGACTTTCAAAGTCAAAGTCAACTTTATTGTCAGAACTGCAATATGTACAGGACATACACAGGACCGAAATTGCGTTTCTCTCAGTCCCTTGGTGCAACAGTAACCATCTAAACACTAAACACTAAAACATTTAATAAACATAAGCATAAAATAGTAAAAGTGTAACACTGTCCTGAGTTTTTTCATAATAGTATAAAAGTATGAAAATTTACACCAACACTGAAACACCAAACACCCCTAAAACACCAAACACCCAATGAACATAAGCATAAAATGAAATAATTGTTATGGAGAGTTAGGACTGTATGTTGATTTTTAGGAGTTTAGCTGGAGCACTTCATCCACACAGACACTCCGATCAGAGAGTGAGTCCTGACACAGCAAGATGGTGTTTTTTGGGAGTTTAATTAACTGACCAGTTCGTTTACAGCATGCAGTTTCCTTTTCTGAGCTGTAAATTCTTCCTAACTGAAAGTAACTGGCATTAACTGTCCCTTTTTCTGTCTGTCTGGTATCTGAAATAAAAGAAACGGCTAAATAAGTACAGGCTAACAAATAGCTTAGCTTACCCTTAATATTACAATAAGACAGAACTTTCAACATGAAATAAACATTTCTTGGACTGTCTCATATTTGCGCCAAAAATCGCCACCCCATTTATATATGAAAGAAGAAATTAGCGCTCATTAATGTTGTATAAACTCACCCTTGTCACAAACGCAGACAGGCATCAACGATAGAAACACCAACGGCTATAAAACCCAACGGCTTTTTTTTCAGCTATATTATTTTCCCAAAGGACCCCTTAGCTGTCTAACAAGATGCCTGATGTAAAAAATACAAATTAGCTGTCTAACAAGATGTCTGAACAAAAACAATGCATAAATACTGGGGAATTTATAACAGCCGCCCCCAGAATAGCCTAGCTATTATGTAAAGTCTATTAAATTCCCTAGGATGAAGGTGGAGTCCTGTATTTTGTCCATCATCAGGTGGAATGGCCGACAGCTGGACCATACGTGGTACCGGCCGCAGGTAGGTCTTCTCTCCAATCCGAACCTCCGCTGACCGGATCCGACCGTCTGCACTCTCGATCACCTTGACAACCTCCCCGATGGGCCACGGTGCTCTCTGAAGCTGGGGATCAACCATCATGTCGATCGTGCTCTGCGTGAGGTCATCAGTAGGCCGCCTCCACTTCTGCCGAACTTCCAAGAACGGAAGGTGATGCCGCAGGAACTGCACACAGAAGTGGTCCACCATCATCTGACAGTGGCGCCAACGTCTTCTTGTGACGGTGTCAGGAGTGTAAGATGCTTGGGGTAAGGAGGCGTCCCGCCGCCCCATCAACAACATATTTGGCGTCACTGGATCAGGCTCAGCTATGTCTGATGAAACATAGCCTAAGGGCTTGGCGTTGAGAATGCCCTCAACCTTGATCTTCTTACGTATGTGCAGGAACTCGTAGTACGAGTTGGCTCGCTCCGTCTGGTAGGACTCGATCTCCTCCAGCTTCATGGTGTCCACGATGGCTGCCAGAGACTGCTGGCACCGCTCCTTCTCCTGCTGAGCCGCACAGCTCAGCTGGGAGCTCAGCAGCTTGGGCATCTTCCTCTTGCACGGATGAGGAACGTGGACGTCCACTTCCTCGTCTGAGGGGCGGAGCTTGAGCTTGGCTCCCGAGGAGTCAGACTCTTGGTCTCCACACTGAGGGGAGGAACACTCCGAGGTGTTGCTGCTGTCCGTCTGAGCTGCCGGCTGGATGCTGGTTTGACTCTGCTCTTCGGCTGCGGACGAGGATTCGGGTTTCTCGTCAGCTGGCATGGCCTCCATCGGATCAGGGTGGAGCTCAGCTTTGGATTCAGAGACACCTTCTGAACTCAGGCTGCCTTCGAGTGGTTCAGTTCTGTTGGTCTCTGAGCTCTGTGGGACGTCGGTCCTCTCCTCAGCCTTGTGTTCAGGACTGATACAGGACACGTTGTCCTCCATATGAGACCCAGGACAAAAGGCTGCATCGTCACTAGGGGGCCAGGACTTCTTGCAGTCTGGATAGTTTATGATCCTGTTGTCTTCTGAGCCCTTGGACTCAGTTTTATTTAAACTGGGGGATGTCTCCCCTTCAGCAGAGACGGGAATGTGCAAACTGGTGGACAGTACTGGACTCCCCGCCCATCCTGTTCGTAGGTTCTCTGAACCAGTCTCCATGTTCTCTTCTTCTGGTCTGTCGGGGTTTGCCACAGGATTGTTGCTATGGTCAGTAAATTCTCTCTCACTATCACGAACCAGCTTGGGCAGTTCAGGTACAGGAACAGGCTGCTTCGGCGGCTGGAAACTGTATGTGGACTGTGGCATGGTGTACTGTGGCAGGGAAGAACTGTATCCATGGGGAGCTGGCCCTACCATGACAGGCACTGGCTGGTAGACCGTCTGTACTGCAGGAGGTTGAAGCTGGAGAACAGGTTGTGGAGATGGACCTGGCTGATTACCTGGCGGCTGCAAGATGGGCTGCGTAGTAATCATCGGTGGGGGCTGGTGCATAGGAGGTGCATTGATGACTTGTGTATGCTGATACATAGGCTGTGCAGCATTAATTTGTGTGGGCTGATACACTGGTTGTGCAGTTTGATACACAGGCTGTGCAACATTAACTTGTGTGGGCTGATACACCGGCTGTGCGGTTTGATACACAGGCTGTGCCGCGTTAACTTGCGTGAGCTGATACACAAGCTGTGTGGTGTTAAGTTGCATGGGCTGATACACAGGCTGTGCGGTTTGATACACAGGCTGTGCCGCGTTAACTTGCATGAGCTGATACACAGGCTGTGTGGTGTTACCTTGTGTGGGTTGATACACAGGCGGTGGCACTGCCATAGGGGTGTAGAGGTTCTGGCACTGAAGCATAATATTGTTTGATAGTGATGTGGGTTGCAGCACATGACGTGGTGTTGCTGGAGCCAGGGGTTGACGTGCTGGTGTTGACACAGCTGGATGTGGCTGGTATTCTGTATGGGCTGGACCTGTATAATTGTGCTGGTATTGTTGAGCATTTACAGCTGTAGTCACAGGATTAATTATCTGATAGGCTGGTTGGTATAACGTAGATATTGTGTTATACTGGCTTGTCTTATCGACTGCCGCCGCTGGGAAATGACGCTGTGAGAACCCGAGTGCTGAAAACAGCTGGCCATCTTGAATAGCAGACTTGGTCTGCAGGCTGAGTGACTGCAGCTGCTGTGCACTGGCACTTAGATTGTCATCCTGATGAGGGGCAGCATAAGACATTAGTGACTGAGGAACTTGGTAGTCCTGGAGGTGAGCTGGTAGCTGTCGTGGCCGTTCTGTTAATCTTGATGTGTCCATTTTGCTGATATGAGTGAAGTAATCCGGCTCAGAAGGACCATATGTTATGGAGAGTTAGGACTGTATGTTGATTTTTAGGAGTTTAGCTGGAGCACTTCATCCACACAGACACTCCGATCAGAGAGTGAGTCCTGACACAGCAAGATGGTGTTTTTTTGGAGTTTAATTAACTGACCAGTTCGTTTACAGCATGCAGTTTCCTTTTCTGAGCTGTAAATTCTTCCTAACTGAAAGTAACTGGCATTAACTGTCCCTTTTTCTGTCTGTCTGGTATCTGAAATAAAAGAAACGGCTAAATAAGTACAGGCTAACAAATAGCTTAGCTTACCCTTAATATTACAATAAGACAGAACTTTCAACATGAAATAAACATTTCTTGGACTGTCTCATATTTGCGCCAAAAATCGCCACCCCATTTATATATGAAAGAAGAAATTAGCGCTCATTAATGTTGTATAAACTCACCCTTGTCACAAACGCAGACAGGCATCAACGATAGAAACACCAACGGCTATAAAACCCAACGGCTTTTTTTTCAGCTATATTATTTTCCCAAAGGACCCCTTAGCTGTCTAACAAGATGCCTGATGTAAAAAATACAAATTAGCTGTCTAACAAGATGTCTGAACAAAAACAATGCATAAATACTGGGGAATTTATAACAATAATAAAAGTGTAATACTGTCCTGAGTTTTTGCATAGTAGTATAAAAAGTATAAAAAGTATATCTATAAAATAAACTGAAGGTTCTAGCATTGACATTTGCAAAGAGTGGCACAGCAGCATATAAGTTAATGTACACAGTATATGTATGAGGTATTTGATGTTGGTATATAGGCAAAGTGGCATATGCAGTGAGGCACATAAGGCACATTTGGCATCCTTAGATAAGGCTAGTCAGAGAATGCTGTATATGTATCTGCAGTAGTGTATATAAAATTAGTGTAAATGTAAACAGTAGTAATAAATGTAAAGCAGTAGTAATAAATGTAAACCGTATTAATAAATGTAAACAGTGAATGTGAACAGTAGTATGACTATAGGCAGTAATGTACTACAAACATTAGTGCAAATATGAGAAGTAGTGCAAACTGAATGAGCACATGACCGAGAGTTTAGTGAATAACCCGTTTGATGACACAGAGTCCAGTGTTAAAAACTTTGTGTTGAGTGGTAATGTGTGAGAAAGTTTTTTGTGTTAAGGCAGTTCAAATGGGAGGGGAGGCAGAGCAGGCAGAGTGTTTAGCATTCTGACTGCCTGATGAACAGAGCTGTCTCTCAGTCTGCTGGTACGAGCCTGGAGACTCCTCAGTCTCCTCCCTGATGGCAGCAGTCTAAAGCGGCTGTGTAGTGGGTGTGTGGGATCACCTGCCATGCAGAGGGCTTTCCGAGTGAGGCGTTTGCTGTGTAAGTCCTGCAGTGAGGGCAAGGAGGTGCCGACGATCTTCTCAGCTGCTCTCACGATGCGCTGGAGGCTCTTGCGGCATGATGCAGTACATGCACCAAACCACACCGTGATGCAGCTGGTCAGGACACTTTCTATGGCACCCCTGTAGAAGGTGCACATGATGGGGGTTGAAGCTCCAGCCCTTTTCAGCTTGCGGAGAAAGTAGAGGCGCTGGTGAGCCTTCTTGGCCAGTGCTGCAGTGTTCCTGCTCCAGGACAGGTCCTTCGAGACGTGCACTCCCAGGAACTTGGTGCTGTCCACTCTCTCCACTGCGGTGCTGTTGATGGTCAGAGGGGCATGTTGTGCATCCCTCTTCCTGAAGTCCACAACAATCTCCTTTGTCTTCTCCACGTTGAGAGTGAGATTGTTGTGTCCGCACCACAAGGCCAGGCGGCTCACCTCGTTCCTGTAGTCCGTCTCATCGTTGTTGCTGATGAGACCTACCACTGTTGTGTCGTCCGCAAACTTGATGAAGTGGTTGGAGCTGTATGATGGTGTGCAGTCGTGTGTTAGCAGGGTGAATAGAAGGGGGCTCAGCACACATCCTTGTGGGGCTCCTGTATTCAATGTGATGGTGCTGGATGTGTTATTCCCGACCCGTACTGCCTGTGGTCTCCCGGTCAGGAAGTCTAGCAGCCAGTTACACATTGAGGTGTTCAGCCCCAGACTGTCCAGTTTAAGGATGAGCTGTTGGGGGATGATGGTGTTGAATGCCGAGCTGAAGTCGATGAACAGCATTCTAACATAAGAGTCCTTCGTGTCCAGATGTGTGAGAGCTGTGTGGAGGGCAGAGGAGATGGCATCGTCGGTTGAGCGATTAGGTCGGTATGCAAATTGGAAGGGATCCAGGGAGGACAGATGTGATGCTTTTCATGACTAGCCGTTCAAAGCACTTCATCAGGATGGGGGTGAGTGCTACTGGGCGATAGTCATTGAGGCATGCGGGCGTTGCCTTCTTTGGGACAGGGATGATGGTGGTGGCTTTGAAACAGGTGGGGACGATGGCCTGGCTCAGTGAGATGTTAAAGATGTCCTTGAAGACCGCTGCGAGTTCCCCTGCACAGTCCTTCAGCACACGACCAGGTACAGTATGTTGTCAGGACCAGAGGCCTTCCGGGCGTTAATCTTGATAAATGATCGCCTTACACTGACAGCGCCAGCAGAACTGGAGATTTGCGTTTTTCTGCAGCAGCTGGAGCGGCGCTGACGTCACATAATGCTCTAAAAAAAAGTGCTAAAATGTCAACATACCTGCTCTGACATGATTCCCAGTCGACATTTTCCTGCGATTTATTAACTTTGTACTCCAACACGGTATTTAATAGTAGTTCAACCTCGCGCTCTGTCCACACAAACAAATGAAAAAATAAAATAATAATAACAGGAAGTTGTGGTTGCTTTGAAGAGTTGTGACAGCACTACACTGCCACCTATGGGTTCGGCATATTCATTACAACGCTCTGTGGTGAAAATAAACGGGGACATGTAGACGAACATTTTAAATATCCGAACATGTATGTACAGAGATATTTTTTGCGCAGATATTCGTTTTTCAAACACCAGGCTACGTGTGTACAGGGCCTTAGTCAATTGCTAGAATTGACTAAATTAACTTACAATTCAAAAACATACATTTTTGTATTTTCGAGGAATCAAACGAGGCATAAAAAACCAGACGGCAATTCTGCATTTGAAATGTTTGTTAAAGGCCTTCTAAAAATAAACAACAACCACTTTTTTTCTTAGAAATCAAGGAGACACACTAAAGGTTGGAAGTTATGAACAAAAAACAAAGTGCTATGCATGCTTTGGCCATCACATTTTGAGATCCTGACTACAGGTAGCGCAAGTTTTAGATGTTAGAATGGTGTGTTTGTGATTTAGGGGTGTCACGTCCTGTGTATCCTCTTGGTCGTGAACTGGAGGAGAGGAAGAGGATGACAGAGGACCAGATCAGCCTTCATCATCTCGACAGAGACAGGGAACTAGTCATCAGGTAAAGCCATAAACACCAGCCAATGTGCACACACACACACACACACACACACACACACGCACACACACACATGCACACAATAGCCTCTATCTTCTTTTTTCTTGTTTGATAAACTACACTTCTTTTATTCACCTTGCGTCTTTCTCCCAGACCGAAGTTCTGCTTCTCGTTCCTCTCAACCCCTCACTCTATTTACTCCTCTCACCCTTTGATGTGGCTTTTCTGTACCTCCTCACTCTCCTGCTTCCCTTCTCTTTCTCTTGAAGATGAGATGTGGTGCATTAATGTTACAAGGACTAATATGGATGTCTCTGAAGTATCAGGCTCTTATTATGTAGTCATATTAAGGGAAGAAAACATATAATGAGAAGTCATAGACCAGGCGCAAGATGATGGCTCTTCCTGTTGCTGTCACATTTCCTTTACTTGATGATTATAATGGTAGTAGAGGTAATGAAGATGACATGGATGAAGATAATGATCATAATAATGGTGATGAGGATGATGAAAATAAGAGGGATAATCAAAGTAATGATAAAGTTCTCCTCTCCCGATGCCACAGCAGGGAAAACAAGGATTGCGTGGAGTTTGCCAGGATCCACCCTTCCAGTATCTGCCATGGTGACCTGACCTCTCACCTCCTGGTTCCTGGTGGAGCAAGCCAGTTAGGGGCAGACCCCGTTGCACATGCTCACCCAGCCCACCACCACTGGATGCAGAGAACAGG
Organism: Garcialebias charrua; assembly: GCA_038048925.1. Classification (NCBI taxonomy): domain Eukaryota; kingdom Metazoa; phylum Chordata; class Actinopteri; order Cyprinodontiformes; family Rivulidae; genus Garcialebias; species Garcialebias charrua. The sequence goes on along the minus strand of JBBPBX010001744.1, from coordinate 80,262 downwards.
AAGTCCCTCCCTCTGGATGGGGCATTCATACAGTGAGTACATTTCACGTTCCAGTTTCAAACAAAGCAAAACTCTTTGGGTTTTCTATTTAACTCATGTTGTTGAAGCTTAAAATTACAAATGATATTGAAGTGTTATTTAGTGTGATCAATGTTTTATCAACCGACCCAGAGAAACTTTGGTGGTCTGAAGTTTTGCTGCTGCTACTTACTAGCAGAAAAGGAAATCTAGATTCCAAAATATGTCAAACAATTACCGTATTTCTCACCCTATATGTCGCAGTTGTTTTTTTTTTTTGTTGTTGCATAATTTGCCTGCCCTTCGACTTATACGCAAAAGCAATGTATTTATGGATATTTCCCCATATTTATAACCAATTTTTGGATGAGATATGACCGTTTTCATTCATTCTGACTGAAAAAAATTGAACACTAACATTTTCAGCCTCTAGATGACACTCGAATAGTATGACATGCCATTGCATCATGTAATAGGTAAAAGTGGCTATTAGTGACACAATCAGCTTGCCATAGCCTGCCACCTTCATCCAGCTCGCTTGGAGCAACCGTCAAATCAGCTTCGTTTTGCTGTGCCGCCCCGGCAAAATGAAGCTGATTTTGACCATTGAATTGCATTTATTAAGTAAAAGTTCAACTGAGACACACCTTTACTATAAAGTCGAGCAAAGAAATAATTGTTTTAGGTGGTTATCTTGTTAAATTTTGAAGAAATGTTCAGCGTCTCTCCTTACTGATTTCCTCTCTTTCTGCGCGCTCCTGAAGCACCGAGGTAGCAAATACTTTTGAAATACAGCTGATTTGACCGTTAAAGTCCTTTTATTAAGTAAAAGTTCAACTGAGACACCTTTACTATAAAGTTGAGCAAACAAATAATTGTTTTTAGGTGGTTATCTTGTTTAATTTCAAAGAAATGTACAGCGACTTGTGCGTGCCCGCTTCCGCGAATTGGGTTTTGAAATACAAAGGACTTGACTGTCAAAGGGCATTTATTAAGTAAAAATTAGACTGAGACACACCTTTACTATAATTTAGAACAAAAAAAAAGTTGTTTTTAAGTGTTAATCTTATTAAAGTCCTCCCATGCACGCTCTCGCGGCCGTCATTTGGCAGCCAATTGATTTTTGGCACAACGCCGGCCCACATTTCCAGGTTGTCAGCGGTCGTGCGTAACAAATGCAACACATCAGCAGTGATGCATAATAGATGCGACGTATACGGCGAAGCAACTTATTTATGAATTTTTCCACTTTATTAGACACATTTTGACTGATGCGACTTATAGGGCGGTGTGATGTGTACAGTGGAAAATATGGTATTGGTGAAATGAATTTAAAATTCAAACACTGTCCATCCTTGAGTCTTTTGTTTGATCATAAAGTCAGTACCCCCCTCAACATTTTGGTGAGCCAGCCAGAAATCATTCAGATAAATGCACGCTTGTAAAAATGACAGTATTTATAATGCGAACTATTACCAGAGATATTGTTGTTTAAAGAAAATTTTCACAGTTTGCGTGTATGTGCATCTATATTACAGGTTTGAGCCATGTGGGAATGAACCCAGGTTTCCCACCCGGTCTTGCTAGTCCTTTGCAACCTGTCTTGGGGTCACTTACCCAAGACCCAAACTCCCCACTTGTGGTTCTTCCTACCGAACCTGGGCCTCATCATCATCTCGGTACGGAACATTTCCACAGTAACAGAAGCACACATACACCCAGCAGAGTCTATATTCATTACCCAGACTTACCGCCTCACTCCCACTTTCATCCTGTCTGTAGCATGGAAGCTGCAGCCGTTTCTCTCCCAGAGTTTTAGTATCATTGGCTAATCATAATATAATGCTCAACTAAGTCCCTCTGTCAGTGGGACAGTGTTTTATAGCTTCGTTAATGGGAGCAGCCATTCCATTGCCCCCTCTGCATGTACCCAGCATTATGCAGACCATTTGAACTGGTGGTTTATCTCCCTTGTGGCAGAGCACTGATTTGTTTGGACTCGACTTTGTGCTGCGTGCGCCTTAAGGTATACGTCTGAAACAATATATGTTGCAAGATTTTTTTTGTAGTTTCTGCCATTGCTGTAGAGAGAACAGAATGTGTGTGCGTGTGTGCGCATGTGTGTGTGTGGATGTCAGCGCTGCTTTGCAAACAGGCTGTGAAATTTAATTATCTCCCGCCTCCCTTGACTCGCTCTGTGAGAGTTCCTGCAGAGAGGGGAAGTGCATCCACTGAACCCTTCCCCTGGGAAACATTAGCCCACTCAGGCTAATCTCACAGAACAAAGGTTCCCAGTGACAAGGCCGCCAAGGAGGGTGTATGTGTGTGTATGTGAGGACACATTAGAGTTTGTATGAATACATATGCGCTTTGGGTGGCAACCTGACAAAAATGTATACTTTCTTGCAGAAAAATCCCACTTCGCTGGAACAAAAAGTTCATGCAGCTGATTGTACTCGTTCAACTTTTCATTTTTATAAACCATCAGTTACAACAAGATCCCACATAGTTAGATTCAAAAGTTGAAACAGTTTCTTTTGGCCAAAAATAATTGTGATATTTAGTTGCTCTTATATTGAAAAACACAAGTTGGACCAAAATTCTCATAATCTGTATTTTTTTTTTTTTATACTTCCATTTCCACTTTGTTTAAATCATTCATTTGTTTTTTGTCTTTTCTGATTCCTGCGCCAGATGTTTTGGAGCAGTCAGGTTTGTGGCCTCCTGTTTACGGAGCCAGGGCCCCTCCTCCTCACCTGCAGCACCACCCAGTCTATTCGCGCACCTCATACCTACAACAACAGGAGCTGTACGCCCTGCAGCATCAGCATCAACAGCGAGCTATGGAGCACATGCAGCGCATCCCCTTAGGACATGTAAGATTGTTTCTAACATCACTCAGAAGCATTTTGAACAATCCTAAACAGCTAAACTGAATGATTTTTTAAAAACATTTTATAAAAGTACAAAGTAATATATGATTTACAGTGTAAATCATATATTACTTTGTACTTTGTACACTTTGTACTTTGTTGCACTTTAGTTTTTGTGGTGGATTTTGTTGATCTATATTTTGTGCAGACTTTTTCAATCTAAATAACAGATCTTTTTTTTTTTTTATAGTGTACTTGGAGACTGAATACTTTACTAAATTAAGTAATTTCAGTAAAATTACCCCTTATTGTTTTTTTAAAATTTTATATAATACTGCAAAGCAACATGTTAAGTTAATTTTGTCAAATAAATAAATTTGATTTTTTTTGTTAAATCACGAAATTTATCGTTATCGTGACAATGCTCTGAAATATCACGATATAATTTTTGAGCCACATCGCCCACCCCTAATTTACACTCTATTTTACCTTTTGCATTCAGTCAGTGTGATTCACTGTCACGTCTTAGGAGTTATAATCACAAACTAAGAGTTGAATTTTGCTTTAACTTCATGAGAAAACTCATCTATTCTCTTCCGTTTTCTGTTTCAAAGAGAAAACACGAGGATCACACAATCACAATAGAAGACTCTCCTGCTGAACCTCCAGCATCCAGAACTCCCTCCTCTTCCTCTTCTTCATCCACTGCCTCCTCCCATACAGCAAAACCCTTCTCCCACCCTCCTCCTCCACACAAGACCTCCACGCCATCGCCCGGGCTCTGTCCCAGCAGTCGTCAGTCCCCCTGCTACCACTCCCCTTCCACACGCCCACGCCCACCCAACCCGCTGACCCCTGCTCCGAGCCCTGCCGCAGCCGCTCCGCGCTCCCCGGCCCTCAGCCCTGCTCCCTCACACCTCTCTAAAGGGCTGGAGAGGGGGAGCGACAGGGGAGAAGGGCAGCCCCTGCAGGACTACCCACAATCCTTAGAACCAGGTGTGTATGGAGACTGCAGGCTCGTCTACGGTGGCCCTAGGGTGTAAATGAACAACGTTTGATAAAACGGAATTACATTTGAAAAAACACAACAAAAACACAACAACATTTAAAAAAAACGAAATTACATTAAGCCAAAGCGGAAGTGACTCGAATCACATTAGATAAAACCCGAATTACATTGAGCCAAAGCGGAAGTGACTCGAATCACATTAGAAAAAAACAGAATTACATTGAGCCAAAGCGGAAGTGACTCGAATCACATTAGAAAAAAACAGAATTACATTAAGCCAAAGCGGAAGTGACTCGAATCACATTAGAAAAAAACAGAATTACATTGAGCCAAAGCGGAAGTGACTCGAATCACATTAGAAAAAAACAGAATTACATTAAGCCAAAGCGGAAGTGACTCGAATCACATTAGAAAAAAACAGAATTACATTAAGCCAAAGCGGAAGTGACTCGAATCACATTAGAAAAAAACAGAATTACATTAAGCCAAAGCGGAAGTGACTCGAATCACATTAGAAAAAAACAGAATTACATTAAGCCAAAGCGGAAGTGACTCGAATCACATTAGAAAAAACAGAATTACATTAAGCCAAAGCGGAAGTGACTCGAATCACATTAGAAAAAACAGAATTACATTAAGCCAAAGCGGAAGTGACTCGAATCACATTAGAAAAAAACAGAATTACATTAAGCCAAAGCGGAAGTGACTCGAATCACATTAGAAAAAACAGAATTTCATTAAGCCAAAGTGGAAGTGGCTGTGATTCTGTTTTTTCTAATGTGATTCCGTTTTTTCAAATGTAATTCAGTTTTTTCTAATGTGATTCTGTTTTTTCAAATGTAATTCTGTTTTTCAAATGTGATTCTGTTTTTTCTAATGTATTTCTGGCCACTTCCGCTTTGGCTTAATGTAATTCTGTGTTTTCTAATGGGATTCAAGCCACTTCCGCTTTGGCTTTATGTAATTCCGTTTTTTCAAATGTTGTTCATTTACACCTTAGGGCCACCATACTCGTCTGAACTGAAAGAACTGCGGCAGCAGGTTGAACTGTCTGATAGCAGAAAATGTTGACGACAGCAGACATGGCAGAGATAGAGAGATAAAACACGAGACAGAGAGATGCTGAAATGTGGCCCAGCTCTTTGGAGCGTGCAGTCTTCTGATTTTGCAGAAATTGTTTGAAGCAGGGCTGATCTGTGCGTCCTTGAGCGTATACTTTTCCCCGCTGTGTGCAAGCTAAAGAGGGACAGTAGGTGGGTCAGCCATTAAGGTCAGACAAGCATATGGTCACCTCTCCTTCTGTGTATGTGTGACCTGTCAGTGCACGTATGTGTGTCACAAGATGAGGGTCAGTGGTATCTCAGACAAAGCCTCCTTATCCTTCAGAGGTCCTTGGAAGGCACAGGCGGAGGGATATGCACTCATCTGGCGGAGGGATATCATCAATAATAAGAGAGCAGGGGTGACAGGGCTGCTGCAATCACAGGACAACAGCAGGGTGTCATCAATATCCCACAAACAGCTACATGTTCACACTTCTACACACACATAGATATACGTAATACACACTCGTGTACACACACACACTTTGTGTTTTCTACACCTCGATGTTAATATATTATATCACTCGTGATCACATGTTTCATCCTGTCCACCTGAACAGAATGCCAATGAAATGAAAACACAAAAAAACGGTTGTCTTTGCAGCCTGTCAGATGTTTTTTGACCGACACACACATCATATGTTTGTTTTGTGTCAGAGTCTGACCTTTGCTCTCTCCTCCTTCCTCCAGACTTGCCACCTGTTTATACGTTCTCTCCGGTCGCCCTGGGTTACAAGGCCGGGCCGTCTCCTCCTGAAGCCCGACTGGCTGAGCATCCTTTGGCGGAAGACGAGCCAGCAGGGCCCGAGTCCAAGTCTCTCTCCCACCAGTGCCATGTCAAACCTCTCACTGTGGAAGAGGAGACGAGGAAGGAGGAGGAAGACTGCAAAGGGGTGACTTCCTCAGAGGAAGCGAAAGGGTGCTCTGATTCTGGGACCGAGAGACACATTTCTGGATTGCTGCCGTGCCCCTTCCAGGCTCCAGTCCCAGATCCTGTGGATCTTTCTCTGGGTTGCTCAGGTCAGAAGGAGGGTCTCGAGGAGCCCCGGCTATCCAAAGAGCGTCTTGATGGGGAGAATGGAAAAGTGGACATGGAGGAGAGTGACATGGAGCCTGAACCAGCTGAATGTACCATCTCTGTGTCTGTAGAGCCCGAAGAACAGGATGGAGAGAGTGTGGTGGTGGTGGAGGATATTGACGCGAAAGAGGACAGGGATGGGAAAAGTCCAGATGAAGACTTGGAATCATTACGTCCTTCTCCCACTCCTTCCCAGTCCGCTGACCCAGTACGTCCTCCAGCGAGCGCAGCGGCTCAGCTCGAAGGAGCCTACATGTGGAGCCTGGAGTTGTTGATCGCAGCGGCTCTGTGCGCCACCAGAGATGCCTTGTACCCGCCGGCACCTGTCGGCCAGGCACCATGCCCTTCATCTCACCACGGAATGGAAATACTGGGGGAACTTGCTGAACTGGAGATCCAGCAAAGGAGCAGGAAGAGTCAAGAGAAGGACAATAAAGGTAAAAATATATATAGAATTTTGAAAATGGCATATTTTCTTCTGTGGCTTTTCAAGCTACATGAGATATTTTGCTAACAGACAAGCAAATGAACACATACACATGCGAACATGGGCAAGAACATTGTTGCCCGCCACGGAAATGCAGAAGACGTGCGTTTAGTCAGTGGAAAAACAACTGAACGTGGTTCTTTCTTTTCAAGAGCTTGTCCAGAAATGTCCAGAAAAGTAGATTTATAAAGAAAAGAGAAAGAAAAAAAGCTTTTTTTTTCTCTCTCTCTGGTCTAAACAAACACGTGCACGTACAAAATAAAATAATAAAGACGGGGGCCTGGGAGACGTGTAAAATCCAGATGTGTCGCACACAAGCAGACAGAAATATTCCCTCTAACTCCGGCTTCCTTCCTTTGCCGTAGCTCTCTGCTGTGGCCCACAGGGCGTGTTTTCCCTCCGGTGTGTGTGTGAGTGTGTTTTGAGGAAACAAACAGAGATGGACAAACCAGGACACACACTCACGTCTTGCCCAACGCGTCCCCCAGGCTCCGGCGTCTTGCTCTGCTAATTAGACCCTTTCCTTTAAAACACTTCTCCTGTAAGCGCTCCTATTTTGCTCCCGTCCCTCAGAGAGAAAGTGTTTTTATTTATGCCAGCATCTGCGTGTGCATGCTCCCGTGCGCGCCGTGCACGCTGGTGTATGTGGCTAAGCTGTTAAGTAATCCCAGATGAATCCCTGCTTCTCCTCCATCACAGTGTGTGTGCGTCTCTCAACCAGAATGCTTGCTCCCTGCCTCCTTCTCCTTCTTTCTTTGTTTTTTTTTTTCAACATCACTCGCTTCTTTTTTTTTTTTCTTCTCTACTACACCACCGGTGTAATCTTGTGTGTAAATCCTGCCTCTACAAGCTTTGTTGATGGAATTAATAAGTGTAAAAATCATAAGTCGCTCCGCCGCTGTCTGTGCATGCGTGTGCATTTGTTTACATGTGAGCGTGCACATGCTTAGCATGGGCAATAGGTGTGAAATCAATAAGTTCCTGTCCTGATGTGCAAAAATGTTAAATCATGACACAAGTCCTTGGAGAACTGCAGCCTCTGCCTTTCATGACCACATTAAGACTAAGATCATCTTAAGGTGAAAAATGTTGAAAATGATATTACTGTATGTGCAGTATCACTCATATTCTTGCACGATCTGTTAGCACTTTAAGTACATATCTGGAACGACTCACAGCTACTACCACATCAACTTTGAGCTCAACGTCTAAAATTAACTCAAATATAGACATTATTGTTTTGGTGAATGTTTGGCTGTGGTGGCCATGTAGAGATGGATTTACTACAAAAGTTACCGTATTTTTCCGGCCTATAAGTCACGTTTAAAAAAAAAACAAATTTTCATGTCCTGCGACTTATACGGCGAAGCGACATATTTAGGGATTTTTCCCCATATTTTTAGACCAATTTTTGGCTTAGATATGACCGTTTCCATTCATTCTGACGGAAAAAATGGAGCAGTACCACTTTCGGCCGCTAGGGTCCACCGACCGTTCCCAGCTCATGTGTCCGACAGCAGCCTCCTCTGCTCGGACTCACTCTGTCGCAGCACGGCCTCCTGCTCTCTGGAGGTCTGAACCACTGTTAGCTCAGTGTTTTACAGGTAGTCCCCGACTTACGAGCGAGATCCGTTACAACGAGTTGCTCGTAACACGGAAATCTCGTAACTTGGAACGACCGCCACGTGTCTCGTAAGTCCGGAATTTCGCTCGTAAATTGGAACGGTTTTGCTAGCGCGACTACAAACACTCGTTTTTCATCGAAAAACTGCTTACGAGTGCATAAAAATGATCGGAAACGTGTGTCCACATGTTTAGCTAACGAACTGTGGTGAAAAAACACAGAAAAACTCAGTATTTTTTGCGTTTTTTCCAAAAATTCGCCAGCTCGTAAGTCCGGAACCTCGTAGGTCAGAGCGCTCGTAAGTCGGGGACTACCTGTACTGTTATAGCTCAAGAACCACACAACAGATTTTGATGAAACTTACAGAAAGTGATCACTGGATGGACATTTACAACTGATGAGCTTTAGGAGATGTTTGAGCTAAAATTTGATTTATTTATAAAATTTTTTCGCAGCGTTCGCACGTTTGGAAGACCGTCAAAGCGAAACAATTTAAATTCAGCTGATTTGACCATTACGTGCATTTAATAAGGAAAAGTTCAGCTCAGATACACCTTTACTATAATATCAGCAAACAAATATATATTTTTAAGGTGTTTATCTTGTTAAATTTTAAAGAAATGCAGCGTTCCCACCCGCTGCGGGTGCACGTTTTGAACGTATTGAAAATATTTTTTTAATTCAGCTGATTTGACAATTACGTGCGTTTATTAAGGAAAAGTTCAGCTCAGACACATCTTTGCTATAATTTTCAGCAAACAAATAATTGTTTTTAAGTGTTAATCTTGTTAAAGTCCTACCGTGCACGCTCGTGTGGCCATTTCGCAGCCCATCCATTTTTGGCAAAACACCGGCCCACATTTCCAGGTTGTCACCGCTGACGCGTTACATACGCGACGCGTCCGCGATGACACATAATAGGTTCGACGTATACGGAGGTGCGACGCGTTTATAGATTTTTCCCCTTTATTGGACATAATTGGACTGATGCGACATATACGGCGGTGTGACTTAAAGGGCAGAAAGTACGGTACTCAGTTGTTGATGTATAGATCCATAACTTCTCCTCCTCCACCATCACCCTCAGCACTGGCTCTCCTCAGGGATGTGTGCTGAGCCCTCTTCTGTTCACTCTGCTCACATATGATTGTATAGCCACACATCCAGGCTGTCATATTGTTAAGTTTGCAGATGATACAGCTGTGGTGGGATGCATCACAGATAATGATGAATCCAGCTACAGACAGGAGGTGGAACATCTGGAGAGCTGGTGCAAAGAGAACAACCTTCACATGAATGTGAAGAAGACGAAGGAGATGATTGTGGACTTCAGAAGGAACAAACACACCCACACCCCACTGTATATAGGTGGATCTGCGGTGGAGGTGGTCTCCAGCTACAAATACCTGGGTGTACACTTGAATGATAACCTCAGCTGGAGCAATAACACCACCAGCCTGATCAAGAAAGGTCATCAGAGACTCTACTTCCTCAGACGGCTGAGACGAGCCGGTCTGAGAAGCCCAGTCCTCACCTCGTTCTACAGGTGTGCAGTGGAGAGCGTCCTGTGCTCCAGCATCAACGTGTGGCATGGAGGCTGCACAGTTGCAGAGAGAAAAGCTCTGCAGAGAGTGGTGAAGGCTGCACAGAAGTCTGTGGGAGTCAGTCTCCCCACCATCACAGACATTTACACCTCCAGATGCAGAAAAAGAGCCACCTGCATCATGAAAGACCTCACTCACCCAGCACACTCACTCTTTGCACCACTCCCCTCGGGACGGAGGTTGAGGAGCATCAAATGTAGAACCACTAGACTGAGAAACAGCTTCTACCCTGAGGCTGTCAGACTCATGAATAAATAAATAATAAGAATAAACACTGCAAAATGTCACATCATACTGATACTGTACTGATCTGTTTCTTGTTGCTGCGTTCATCTGTGACCATCTGCTCATGTTCGTGCTGCTGTTTATAATGATGTTTTTCTACTACATTAGGGCTTAGTGTATTACTAGCTGATGTGATGTCTCTCTTAGTTAATCCTAGATGTTATTATTGTATTTCTCTTGCATTTGTTGTTGGATGTAACTGGGACCCTGTGTACATAATCTCGTTTTCAACACATGTACTACATGCGGTGCAAATGACAATAAATTCTCTCTGACTCTGACTCTGACTCTGAATAGATGCAGTCAGAGAGTTTCATTCATTTCTGTTTAGTGGTTCATGAGATATTTTACTAACAAACAAACAGGATTGACTCCAGGAATTAATGCTAAAGTTTTAGGCTGAGATGCTGCACAATGTGTTGTGCTTTAACGTTTGTAACAGCTCAGCCGCTGCCGCACCAGATTTTGGATCAATGTTTGTAAAATTCTCTCAGGTGCAATGATTTTTTGTTTTTTCTATCGGTAGGCTGTGGTAGCCATCTTTGTTTCGGTGGACTCTACAAGTTAATCAGTTGTAGATACATCTATTGATTGTGTTCAAAACATTTGATTAAAATGTAACCAGAATTATGTTAAGATATTTTGCTAACAAACAGAGTTGATTCTAATAGTACTGGCAAAGATCTAAACACGTTTTGCTCAGTTGGTTAGCTCTCTGAGAATAATTTGAAGATGATTTTCAGCTACCGTATTTTCCGATCTATAAGTCGCATTTACAGGTAGTCCCCGACTTACGAACGCTCTTACTTACGAGGATCCGGACTTACGAGCTGGCAAATTTTGGGAAAAAACACAAAAAATACAGAGTTTTTCTGTGTTTTTTCACCACAGTTCGTTAGCTAAACATGTGGACACACGTTTCCGATCATTTTTATGCACTCATAAGCAGTTTTTCGATGAAAAACGAGTGTTCGTAGTCGCGCTAGCAAAACCGTTCCAACTTACGAGCGAAATTCCGGACTTACGAGACACGTGGCGGCCGTTCCAAATTACGAGATTTCCGTGTTACGAGCGCCTCGTTGTAACGGAACTCGCTCGTAAGTCGGGGACTACCTGTATTATGCATCGTCGTTGACCCGTCACATTTATTTTGCATTTATTTAATGGTCAAAACAGCTTCATTTTCTCTTGGGCGGCACGGCATCATTCATCCATCACAGCCGGAGCCGCTTGCTCTCCAGCGTTCCTCCGCCAAGTGAAGCGAGCGCGCACAGGAGGACTCGCTGTTGCAGTTCTTAGAAATTTAAAGCACCAGTCAAAAATGTGTTTTGTATATGGAAGAAAAAAAAAACTTATATAAGTTGAAGGACTGGCAAATCACTGCAAAAAACTGCGACTTATATGCCAGAAAATACGGTACTAACCACACCAAATTCTAGGTTAAAATCTATAAAACGGACAGAGTTATAGTTACTGTTTGTGTCGGCTAAAGTTGTTTACACAGCCAGAAACACACACCAGCAAAACCATTCTCACTCTGCCTTCTTCCTGTTGTTGTTTATTAGTTTATTTATTGTCCTTTATGACTCTGCTTGGGAGACAAAGCCAAACCCAGACAGCTCTCCTTGCTGCAGACAAGTATCTAAGCTGTGTCCAAAATAAAATTTAACGAATCAAAACATACCTTCCTTTTTGTTTTAATAAATTAATATTTTAATTTGCAAACAGACAGAGACGATGTGTAATTTTTGCATTTCTTTTTATATTTTCATCTCAGTAAACTTTCTGAATGTTGTCTAAGAGCCGGGATTTTTTTTTTTAAAGACACAGGATGGTGTTTATAAGTGTGTGCGCTGTGGGCGGAAGGTGTGTATCGATCGCGGCCATCCTCCAGAATACTACACTTAGGTGTGGTGATGTCAGCGGTGATGTCATCCTGTCAGAGGTAATCGGAGTGTGCCATTGGCTCAGAGGCTGACAGATGAGATGACACTGACCTCTGTGAGCCCGGACAGGACAAAGCCACATCCCCTCAGCTCCTTCCTCCCAGGAGCAACCTGCCTGTCATCCCTACACTCGTTTCCCCGTCTCACACACACACACACACACACACACACACACACACACACACACACACAAGAGACACACTCTTTTTTTTTTTCAGCTCACAGACAAAGCCTCTCATCCTTCCTGCCCTCCTCTTCCTCCTCTGTCTCCACACGGGGGTTTAATAATGTCAGATGTCAGTGAGTAGGTCTTGCAGCTCCAGTGCGCAGCCTGGGAGTGATCCAGTAGAGCCTCTCCTCCTTTCCCCTCGTCTCCTCTCCTCAGCTCCTCGTCTCCTCGAAGAAGAGGAAATTGGATTCTGTCCATGTCCATAATGAGGAGATGCAGGAGAATAAATAAATAGCTCAATAAACACTTTGCCTCTTATTGCTTCTCCTCCCCTTTACTCCTCACAGCCTCCCTCCCTTCTTCTCACTGCGCTGCGGTTCTCCTCCTCCTCATCCTGCTCCTGCTCCTACCTCCCACAGCTCTCCTCCCACCCACCCCCGACTCGCACAGTTTGCTCATGTCTGCGTAGCTCAGCGAAAATGTTGTGTGTTCACAATGTATTTGCGCAGGTTTGTGTGTGTGTGTGTGTGAACCTCCTCATGAATATTCTGTTTTATCTGCTGGTGCTGTGACAATGACAGAGTTAATGACAGTGACAGATGTAGAGATCCCCCACCCCTCCTCCACAGCGCCTCTCTGCCTGTGTGTGTGTGTGTGTGTGTGTGTACGATTAGACATGAACACAAGAATACATCAAATAAACTGCACAGCTAATATCATAAACATCACCACTTTTCAAGGCACGGTTTCGCTGCCTCCAAGAAATAAATCCCTGCAGCAACGCGGCATGTTTTACAGCACGGTGGTGCAGCGTGCGCTTCCAAACTGAAACGATCCATCTTCCGTTGCAGGTGAGGAGGCGCAGACCCTCGGCCTCCAGAGTCTGGCGACGTTGGCGGCGGCTCGGGCCTTGGAGATGGGCGGCGAGACGGTGGCGGATGCGGAGGCCGACCGGCGGTGCCCCATCAGGAAGAGGCTCGACCTGCGCAGGAAGTGCAGCTGGACGCCTCGGCACGAGCCGGTGAGGCTTCGGCAAACCTTCGTCCTGAGCGTGCCGGCGAGCGTGGATCACTCAAAGTGTGGAACAAAAGAGCTGCATTTGATTTATGTGGACAAAAACCAGAAATAAGATAATCTGACATTTACACACGTCTTTTTTTTGTTGTTGCTTTAAAAATCTATTTTTTTAAACAAAGTATTTTCATTTATAGTTCATTTTTTAAAAATAAAACAACAAAACAATCCCCTCCCACACCGGATCAGTAAAAACCAACCAAACAAATTATACAGGCATTGACCTGCTCTCAACAAACAATACAGCATAAATGGCCACCATGTATCCCAGAACCTCTCACCCGCTTCGGATGTTATGGCCCCTATCAATTATTATCATCCCCATTCCTATTGGTCAGATTGCCCCTCCTGTACCTCCTAGGAGGTTTAAAAGTATGTTGTACCCGTTACAAGCGATGACAGCAGGCTCCGTCTTTAGCTACGTGTTAAAGTTTAGAGTAAAGCCTCTGGCGTTAGGTTTAGGGTCTTGGTTAGGTTTAGGGTTGGTCCTCTGGGTCAGGTTTAAGGTTAGGTTTAGGAAAACGGTTACATAATAATAATAATAATAATGAATTCAATTTATAACGCGCTTTTCCTTAGTGAAAATCTCAAAGTGCTACACACATTGAATGCTACACACATTCATACACCGGTAGCGGCAGACTACCATGCAAGGTGCTTTCCAGTCCTACCGGGAGCAACTCGGGGTTAAGTGTCTTGCCCAAGGACACAACAACACATGGTGTGGGGAACCGGGATTCGAACCGCCAACCTTCTGATCGGGGGACGACTGCCATTACCACTATCGCCACGGCCGCCCCATAACATAACCTGAAAAAAACAAAAACCCTTAAGTTTACGGAAACATGCTGCCTACTCACAGCGATAATAACGCTGATAACGTTCTTTAAAACATGCTAGCAGGTAGATTGGACAACTTCTGACAATTTCGCCGCTACATATGGGGATGATAACAGTTGATAGCGCCCATAAAATGGACTGACAACATCCGAACCCGCTGAACCTCTGCACAGAGCCCTTTAAGGTGTCTCTCATCTTCTCCAAATGAACATGATACATCACCTCTCTTAACCAATGTACATACGACAGGTGGGGTGGGGGCGGGGGCCTTTCAGTTGCACACAATTAGCCTCCTGGCCAGATGAGAGCCAAAAGAAATCATATCCCTCTCGTATTTGCTGAAGGACATGCCCACGGGGACCACCCAGAACAGTGAAGTAAGTGGTCATGGGTGTACAGTTTTACCACATATTCCAGAGAAAGCGTCAAAAATAGATTGCCAAAAGTACGCAGTTTGGGACAGAATGCATGCATGAGTGTAGCTGGAGTTTGTTTGCAGCGATTGCATGCAGGGTCCAGATCAGCCTTGATCTAGGACAGCTTATCTTTAGACCAGTGCAGCCTCTGCACCACCTTGAATTGAATTACAGCATGTCGCACAGATTGAAGATGAGTAAATGTTCTTGATGATCCTTCTCCAGGTCGAGTCTGATATGGGTTCCTCCAAATCCGCTTCCCATTTCAGTTTAAGGGAGTCCAAACTGGACTCATGGACTGAGCAGTGTTTAGATTTTACTAAGCGCCCCCTTGCTATCAGACCTGCACTCCAAAATCTTCACCACAAAATGTTTAGAGGGGACATTTACACTCTTTGAGTTGAAATGTTATCTCCTTACTTCAGTCTGAGCAGCTGAACTACAGTACAAAGATGTCACTGGATGTTATCAGCTATGCAAAAAGAAATGAGAAAAAAAAATGCAAACTTTCAGATATTTATGAGCTGTTTTGTAAATTAGTTTTATCCAATAATAAGTCATGATGTACATCCAATATTTAGTTTCTGAGTTTCATTAAATTTATTCTGTTCATCCTTAGATATTTTGCTAAAACAGGGTTGACTCCAACAGCTGGTGTAACATCTGTGAGCACTCAAAGCATGGGATGGAAATGACTCTCAGTCACTACCACACAAAATCTTTGCTCATTACTTGTAAGACTGATTTAGAGCTATATTTTTGTTTGCTAAATATAATTAGCTGTGCACACAACCCCCCCCCCCACACACACACACACACACACACACACATACACAGTAGCAGGCAATAATGAATACAATGCAAGAAGCAACAGAAATAAGAAACAGGATTAAAATGTAATCATGAAAAGTGAAAGAACACATTTTGAAATGGCTGTAAAAATAACTTTGGGTGTGTCTCATGATTTCCTGACTCTACCAGGGTTAAAACAAGTTTTTACAAGCAGCAGTTTGATTTAATGCAGAAACTAAATGTGCAGAAAAGGGCTAAACTTACACAAATGATCTTACTTGGGCTGCACCAGCCGAAGAAACACATTTATTGTTCCAGTGTTGCTGCTAATGCTTGTAAATACTGTATAGGAATATATCTATGTGAGTAGTGGCAGTTTTTTGTGCACATGAATAAATCCAGATTTACGGAAGTTGTGGGTTTGATGCCCGTCTTGTGTGTTTGGAATCAAACCTGCAAGCTTTTTTGTTTTCAACGCGTGGGACAAACTCTCCTCTTGCTGGTTACATATTCAGTTCAGCGCCTGTTGAAGTGAAGTTTGTGCTCAGCATTTCAAATTCCTCTGCTTTGTGTGTGTGTGTGTGTCAGGTGTGCCCAGTGAAGGGCTCCATGGAGACGATGGGAGGGGAGGAGCTGGCCATGCGTGTCCAGCTGGCTGAGCTACAGCGCCGCTACAAAGACAAACAGAGAGAGCTGGCCAAACTACAGAGGAAACACGACCACCAGTGAGCAGAGACAGCACACACACACACACACACACACACACACACTTCTTTATGTCTGGGATGAATTGTGGATTCCTGCACTTGTGCTTTCCTGCCCCCCCCCAATCAGCCCCCCTGCTCATATTGATGCAGTTTGACCTGTAGTCCACCTCTCTGACCGTCCTGACTGCATTTTTAATCTCATTCCCCCTCTTTTACTAGATAAATATATATTTTTTGTCTTCCTCTCTGCAGGAAAGACGAGACGTCTCGAAGCCCCGCTCGCCGGGGGCCCGGCCGCCCCCGCAAGCGCAAGTCCACCCCCGGCCCAGCTGCTGCAGAGAGCTCCAAAAGACTCAGGTCAGTGCTCTGATGCTGCGTCGGTATAATCAGCGTGATTGGCAAGCCCGGCTCATTCATCCTGATTTCTGTTTGTGTTGCTCCTGAAAGGCACGGTTGATTTTCAAGAAGTTCTTCTTCAGCTGAATTGATTCAAATGCTCTATAGCTGATGATTTGCTTGATTGGGCTCTGAAAGGAGCTGCTCACACACACACACATGTGCACACACATAATGGGTTATGCGATGGAAGCTGTAAGATGGGTGTGATTTTTTAATGAGAGAAGGTAATGGAGCTGAGGGCTTCATTAATCACCATTAATCACTTTTAATCATATTTATCACTTGTATTGATTGTGTCCTGATTCCATGTGAACCTCCAGCACATTTTAATGCAGCTGGACAAAGTCCTGATGTGCAGTTATTACAGTGATAAATGACTCAACACTTCCCCCCACATGCCTCAACACACAACCATGCGTTATTTATTTAGCACCTTAGACATGCAAACTTTTAGCCTGACACACACACACACACGCACACATGCTCACAGTGATAAATGTGTTTTCTCATGATGACCCACCTCTCTTAGCGTGGGCACCCCTCGCCTTGATCAAATGATTAGAGAAACTCAAGGTTTGTCACGGCGTCCATGATTAAAAAGAGCTGATGAAAATGACAATGAAAGGCTTTCGTTGTAATGTGATGGCACACACACACACACGCACTGAAAAGTTGTTTAATTAGTCGAGCTGGTTTTTAATGTGCCTGAGTAACATTTCTCTTGTTATTAACATGCAACGCTTGATATGTTTACTTTTTCATCTTCTTCTGAGGGTTGGGGGTGAAATACTGCAGTGAAAACATGATAAATGAAGAGAGACAGGCATCGTCTGAATTCAAGGGATTGTTTCTCCTGATGGACGCATGGGCAGCGTGGCAAAAAATAACTTTGACTTATTTTTGGCAAGGCTTTCATCAATAACTCAAAAAGAGTTTTATTTTCCTTCAATCAGCCACAGGATTATTGAAATTATAGTTTAACAGTGGAAAAGGCAGTTAACCTGAGATATTAAACTTCATTACAAAATGTAAAGGTTGTAATCATAAAGTAAAACAGGAACAAATATAAATAACATTCTTTCCCTAAATGCACTCGTGTGGGTGCAGTACTGATTTTGGATCAGCAGACGGGACAGACCTTGTGGGTGTCCGTCGCTGAGAGGGAAAAACCACATCCGCTGGGGCAGGCGCGCGAGGGTGGGCTCGCCGCTCTGCTGGTCTTTTTTGGAAGTCTTGTCTTTCACTTTCCTTTCTCCGGAGGCATGTCCGAGATAAGACGAGCGAGTCCTTCCAAAATCTTTTTTCTCTGTATCTGAGACGTCTCCTCCGTCGCGTCACTTTCGCTGGCTAGCCTGCTACGAATTAGCAGAGGTAGCGGTGTGACGCAGTTAGCGCCGTCGAGCGAAGCAGTCTGCGGAAAGAGGAGAAGAAAAAACTTTGGGGTTAAGGAAAAATGTGCCGGACTAGCTTTTGCTAGCCCAGCAGTACGCAGGAATAATTCTCTGTGCGCTCTGTGTAGGGAGCAAGCTCACCTCTGATCGAGCGATGAAGCAGCAGAGAAGTCCCGCGAAGAGAGAGAGTTCAGGTTTAAGCGAGGTGAAGGGCAATAAGAGATTGATGAATGGGCGTCAGCGGCTTAAGTACCCAGAGGGCGGGGCCTCTGGCGCGACGCTGACGCCCCTGCCGTAAAGGCGTGAATGTATTCCTTCAGGTAATCGCGTGGGGGCGCAATTCCCGTAGCATATGTTGCACCGAGAGACATGACTGAAAGGGAACCACTTTGCCTGTTTTCACACTGACACCATTTTGGCCATTTGAAATCCTTCTCGTTTCCACAGGGACTCTTAAGGAACTGTGATTGGGCCGTGTGTAAACACATGTGGGTTAAATTAAATGCTCATCCCAAACTATTAAAACGACATTTGCATTGATGAAGTAGACGCTATTTGACTGTCATCATGGCTAAGAAATGTTCTTTGAACGTGTGCAGCACAAAGCAAGCCCATTTGTCAAGTCTTGGTTCCCATAACTCCTTCTGAATGTTTGTAGCGCTATTTAAAAGACCCAACTAGTGTTTGATGGTAAAACGTATAAGTGACGTGGTCACACTGACCTTTGGCTGAGTGCTGTGCCATCTGTGTGAAAGCAAACACATAGGTCCTTATAATTACTTCATAGATGGCTCAACAGTCCTTATAACCCCCAGAGAGAGTTCTTATAATTGGTCTGAAAGTACCTATAGTTAACATCTGCTTGTTTTGTCACCCGTGAAGTGATTGTCAGGTTCTATACAAATTACACATAGACTTTTAGCATGAGAAAATATAGCAAGGAGTGTTTTTAATACAGCTTGAAAGGATAGTTCAGATTTATGAGTAGCTAACTTACTTCCTGCTGCCCTTGGGTCAAAATGACCCACGAAGCCTCCAGCTTAAAACTGAGGACTTATGGGTTGTTCTGACCCAAGGCCAGCAGGAGGGTTAGGTAAACAGCACTCAGATCAAAAACCTGAAAGAAATTATATTTGGAGGAGTCGAGCTAAGAGCTAGTCAGATGTGCAGATTTCAGAACAGAGATTACTCATCTGAAAATACTCTAACCTCTAAAATTTTGTACAAGTTTACTCGAACCTATTTTCTAATCACCCGTTTTGCATCACAGAGTCATTTGCATAGCCATCTGTAGTTATTAACTCTGAAAACTGGACGTGTCGGAACACCTGGACGTGTCGGAACACTTTCATTGCAGTAGATTCGGTATGAAACATATGCTGCAAAATGCATCACACAGTGAAAGTAGCCCTTTGATGCAAAAATAATGTGGGGTTAAAATATATGAAAACTCGTTCACTTGCATTGTGGAGGACTGGCTGAAATCCACTCATGATTAGACTAATGGAAAACCTTTGTATTCAAACTGTCAATGCTTCTATCCCTGTCTCTTGCAGCTACTGAACTATAAAAAAGTACGACGTCTACCACATATTATAGTAAATCAAAGCCTGGCTTGACGTTAGCATTCCGGTCTGTTGCAAATGTTTTCCTCGCAAGTCAGTAAACCTCTAACATATCAAATCAAAAATGGAAAAAAAGCTTTGTCTAAACTTTTGCCACAAAAATAACCGATAATATTAGCAATATATGGTAGTCTCTTATTTATTGTGAAGGATCCGTACCCTGATAAGTGAAAACCCACGAAGTAGGAATAGTAGTTCAAGTAGTAAGTAGTAGTTTATTTTAGTATTTATATATGTTTTTCAGGGTGTTTTAAACCCTTCCCACACTCTTGAAATAGTCTAAACAATGTTTTTAAACTCAAAACTCTTTAAAAGAGCACAGAATGTCACGATTTCAGCTCCCTGCCTCCTCTGCTCTTTGCCACCTGCAAGTGCTCTTGGCCACGCCCACTCCTCCATTCAGAACGGTGAACGGCTGATCAGCTGCAGCAGGAAGTTTATCCTGCAGTGTGGGCTGCACGACGGTGCAGCTAAATGATTTAAAATAATTTATTTTAAATGAAAACCCCATGCCGATCGTTCGGCTCATCCATCAATCAGCCAATTCTGTGTCATGTCCACTCTTATTTTGAAAAACTGCAACAGAGCAAGTCCGCGATGAACGAACCGCGAAGCAGCGAGGGACTACTTTAATATGTTTTTAGCTGTAAAAGGGAGTCCAAGACAAAAAGTATGAAGTGCATTCATGCTAACTTACAGTCAGAGCTGTCTCTCCACACCCGGGAAGAGAAATGCTGAGAGCCAAACCTCGCCTCTGTGGGAATATAGGATTCACCTGCTTCAGACGCCAGCTGCTAACACAGAATATGCGTACGAGTGTGTGTGTGTGTGTGTGTGTGTGTAGTTGCCTGTGGTGTAAGTCCATGCAGTGAGGAAAGGACAGAGGGAAAAAGAGAGGGAAGGAGTAGTGTTCAATAGAGGTTAGTGTTTATTGATCGAGCCCCGAAGCTCCGGTCAACGGACAGACTCCCTCGAGACTGCTTCATCTTTCTCTCCCCTCACCCCTCTCCCCCCCCCCAAGCTGCTTCCCTCCCCTTGCTGTCTCCATCCAGCATCTTCTTCTTCACACCAGATAATTCTTGCCCTTTTACGTGATGAGTCAGACGGGTTTCATATTCACACGGCTGCTGAATCTTTCTGTTTGCCGTCAAACTGCGCAGAGGATCTTTAAAACCGGCCTCCTTGTACCTCAGCAACGATATGAGGCGGTGAGAACCAGAGGGAGGACTGTGAAACAATGAATGAACCAACCAGAGATAGGCGTGAACAAGAGTGAAATAAGAGCAAAGAGGGGTGTGTGGCAGCCACTGTTACTCATGAGCGAGGAGGAGTTTGATATGTTTATGTCTAACAACATTTTAGTTCTCAAATCTCCACGTTTTGTTTTCTCTTCCCAGGACTGGACTAAATTTGCTGGAGAAAAAAAGCAGGAGTGCACTGTCCAATCACAACTTCAGCAGCCTCAGCGTAGCGCAGGTCCGTTTCCCTTCGCCCACTCCAATCAACTGAAATAGATGTGCATGTGTCAACCAGAACAGTAAATGTTTGCATCAACAATATATTCAACAGTAATTATTACTGCTCTGCAGGGCTTAAAGACTTCCTGCACCCAGCCTGATTTCAGGCTTTTGACCAAACTGTAAAAAAAAAAAAAAACTGTTCACCTCAGCTTAACTTTGATGGACAGCGATTACATCCAATCACATTGGAGATCGCGGTGTTTTGACCAATCAAAATCCGGAAGGCGGGTCTTACAAGCAAGCACGTTTGTCTGCAGCTTCACAGTCTTTTTTTTTTAGTTGTTTTTGCTGCAGGGCAGTTCTCTGGGGCACATATTTTTACATTAAGTTCAGATACATTGAAACCTCATGTAGGTCATTGTTACTTGAAGCTGAATTGTTTAAAAACAGTTATTTGCACTTTTCAGAGAGCATTTTTAATAAACGTTGGCAAAATGTTGCGATTTTATTTTATCAACAACACAAAAAAGTTTCAGGCTCAGGATTTTTTTTCACTTTAAGCCCTGCTGCTCTGTATGACTGCACAGATGACTCGTTGACTTTAATAATTGCTCACGGTTGTGAAAACGTCTGTGCAGTAAAAATGAAGTACAGGTAGTCCTCGACTTACGACGTAGATCCGTTCCTACGCGGCGTCGTAAACCGATTTTCGATGTAAGTCGAAATATACGTACCGGTACATACTGCACCATATACTGTACATGTACAGTACCGGTACTGTATTACCAAGCACTTAGCCTATTCTTACACAGTACCCTACATAATTATCAAAAAACGCATAAGTTTGAGAGCCATAATGTGCCGCCGCTTTGGCGCAGGGGATAAAGCGGGCGGCACATATGCTTGAGGCTGAGCCTCTCCACAGGCGTCGCGGGTTCACGTCCCAGACCTGACGAGCTTCTTTCTGTGGTGTCTCCCCCCTCTCTACCGTTTCGCCCTCTCCCTCTCCAATAAAGGCCACTAGCGCCCAAAAATGTAAAAAATAATAAAATAAAAATAAAAAATAAAAAGTTTGAGAGCCATAATGAAGGGAAAAAAGAGTTAATGGCCTACTGGAATGCTTGTGACGCTGTATTCCTCCGTCCATCCGCTGTATTCTCTATTCCGTTTACGACGTAAAACTGCGTATGTACAGTATTCCTCCACCGCTATTACCAAGCACTTAGCCTATCCTAACACAGTACCTTACATAATTGTCAAAAAACACATACGTTTGAGAGCCATAATGAAGGGAAAGAAGAGTTAATGGCCTACTGGAATGCTTGTGACGCTGTATTCCTCTGTCCATCCGCTGTATTCTCTATTCCGTTTACGACATAAAACCGCCGTCCAGCTCGGTCCAGAGCGTTTACAGTACGTAACGTATTCCTCCGCCTCTGTATCCCTCCGCCTCTGTATCCCTCCGCCTCTGTATCCCTCCGCCGCCGCACCGCGTACAGTACAATACTGTATTCTTCCGCCGCAGCGGCCGCTGCGTAACTCGAAAAAAGGCTGTTCATAGTAAATTGGAGATGCGTCGTAACCACGAAACGTCGTAACTCGAGAGCGTCGTAACCCGAGGACTACCTGTACACAGTAGCACCAGCATTTAGTCTTTAGCGTAGCAGTTCATAGCCAAGCTTGCTACCAACTCCGATTTGTGGGAAGTGGTCCAAGTTGGCCCATTCGCATAAGCACTGCATGATTCATTTATTCATTTCTGCAATTTCTTCAATTACCACAAAGATTAGAGTCAGTAATGGGCAATTTGTTCATAGATGAAAGGTCGCTGTAAGCACAAAGGTCGCCCCAGCGTCCTGAGCTCCAGGTTGGCCAGACGGGCGACCCAACTAAAGCAGAAGGCTGTAGCCCAACGTAGCGCACCGTCAGCAGGCACGTTGCACAGCAGTGAGGAAGACCTCTTCAAAAGCAGACAAGAGGAGAAAGGTGAGGAGAGGGAAAACTTACCCTCACAGAAATTTCTCATCTAACATGTAGCATCCCAAAACCGAATAGCACCTTTGTTGTTAATCCATCAGACTTGCAGCAGGACCAGGCAGACACCCAGACTGTGAAGAGGAAGAGAGGTCGAAAGCCCAAAGTACTGATGGGTCTCAACTCTAACAGAGCTCTTCACAAGGACAGCCGAGACTCTGACAAACACAAAAGACGAGAGGAGAAGAGCTGCAGTGAGACCTCGGAGCATGGTGAGCCGCAACTTGGGTCAGACACAAGGTTTTTCCAGTCATGTAATCTGGTTTATCTCAGAGCTAAATACCTTTAAATGGTTGAAATAAGTAATAGATGAGAAAACTGGAAAAATTCTTGCAAAAAAAAAAAAAAAGTTTTTTAACGAAACCTCCGTATCTAGGCAGGCTTCGTGGGTAGTTAATGGGCTTGGCTAATTTGCCTGAGGGGTTGATAAACATTGACCATTCAGTGCGAGATTTCGCTCTCAGAGTGCCAATTGTGTGCGCTTGCACGCGCACGTGAAGCATCTGAGAGTGAGATGTCTGCCGTCATCAGGGGCCTCCTCTCACAGCTCGTCTGTCACAGTGTTAAAACCGTTAACGACTTGCCACAGGCACGCAGCACGGACGCCCCTGTGCCCCCATAGGCCCACTGTAATGTGAGCCTGCACCAGACCCATCCAGAATGTCACACCACGATACTTTTCCACATCTCCAACCCACGTGAAAGTGTCCTCAGACAAGATTGCTAGTTGATAGAACTGTTACATTCATCCTGATTTTTACCAAACCACGAGAACTTCAGCAGAGCTCGGCAGTGCGGCCTACCCTATGGTCTTGGCGGCCTGGATATGTAGCTGTGGAATATGTGTCTGTGCATCCAAAGCAAAGTGTTGACGACAATGTCATGTAAGTGACAAGACGTGTCAACACCCAACACAAGCCCCCGAGTCAGCAGCACACAGCTGCCAATAGGAGCCTGTTTGTGTGTGCATGTAAAGCTGAACATGATCGTCAACATTTGCTTAAGAAATAGGCTCAGCATGACCATGAAGCCATTAATGTTGGTTTGCTCCATGTGGGAAATATGTACCAAAAAGACTTACTTTTTAAAAACCCTCCAGGAAAATTATCTTTCTTGGTTGCTGTGATCGTGCAATTTTAGCCACTGGCTTCAAAAGGAAGCTTGAAAGCTTTGCAGCCAACACGTCTCATCAAGCGAGCCGCTGGCTGTTAACAGTGTTTACATGTAAATCACTTGAAGCAATCTGACGGATCGCACTGATGTCTGGATTTCACAGAGGAGGAGGTTGGCAGCTACGATAGTGACGATGGAACAGGTGACATCGGGATTAGCTCATCCTCTAAAGAAGCATCTGCAAACCCTGCTGGGACTTTGTCCTTTTCATCTCAGTCTTCCAAGCTCCAAGCAAACCATAAAGTCAAGAATAAGAGACCAGAACCTCTCGGTGAGAAATGTTATGTTTTTCAGTTCGCCTCGACTTTATAAATAACTAAAGCTTTGGTAATTTTACAACCCTTCTTTATAACTTTTGTTAAAAGGCTGCATTATTTATTGTTTTAGAACTTCAGTATTATTCTCTATGTTCTCGTATTGCATGATATTCATCTTAATTTTTGTCTCCCTTCTATAAAACCATTAATCCCATATTACAATATTTTCAACATTCTGTATCTTTAACTTGCACAATGTTGTTTCTATACCTCCAGGGCAGGGAAGCTTGGCCTGCATTGAGCATAGGAGAGCACCCAAGAGGCCAAACCACACCAACATGGAAAGGGGACATCCGGACCACCCAGGGGCCTTCAGAGCTTCCATGCCCAACTGGGGAATTTTACCAGTGGGCTGCAACTTTGGGGACAGACATGGAAATCACCGAGCTCTGATGGAAGCAAAGCGAATAAGCAAGGACGGTGAAAGGAGGATCTCTACAGGACAGGGCCTCCGGGGAAAGGTAAGACAAAGGCTAAATCCCATTCCTTAGTTTTACCCCTATCATTTGGCTTTTATTTTGATGTCACAAGGGCTAGTGGTTAAAACATTGCACTACAAAATGGGACACTCTTTCAAGAAATGCTACAATGCCACAGTTTGCTGTATGTCTGTAACTAATTCTGCAGCTTGCAACACTATTTTTACTCTTGTTAAAGAAGACCAAATGTCACGTCAAATCTACTACATCGGAAAAACCAAATGAGATATTACAACGGTTATTGTTGCAATACCGTATTTTTCGGACTGTAAGGCACACCAGATTACAGGTAGTCCCCGACTTACGAGCGCTCTGACCTACGAGGTTCCGGACTTACGAGCTGGCGAATTTTTGGAAAAAACGCAAAAAATACAGAGTTTTTCTGTGTTTTTTCACCACAGTTCGTTAGCTAAACATGTGGACACACGTTTCCGATCATTTTTATGCACTCGTAAGCAGTTTTTCGATGAAAAACGAGTGTTTGTAGTCGCGCTAGCAAAACCGTTCCAACTTACGAGCGAAATTCCGGACTTACGAGACACGTGGCGGCCGTTCCAAGTTACGAATTTTCGCTTTACGAGCGCCTCGGAGGAACGGAACTCGCTCGTAAGTCGGGGACTACCTGTATAAGACGCATTAAGTGAAACAAAACAGTCAGATAAGTGAAACTTTATTCAGCACATTCACAATAACTCTTAACATTGTTCAGTTTTACCACATAAAATCGGTTCAAGGTCAGTAACAACCACAACCAGAATTAATACAAAGGCACACCTGATTATAAAGCTCACTGTCGATTTTTGAGAAAATTAAAGGGTTTTAAGTGCGCCTTATAGTCCAAAAAATACGGTAAGTATTTTTGATGGAGAATGCAAATGCTATTTTTATGCCTGGAAGATCGAAAATTACACAAAATTTAATACATCAAACTAGACATTGTGGTTGCTGTAAAAATAAAATATCATAGCAGAGAAATTGATATCGCCCATACAGTGGTATAACATACTAATATTTGAAATTCAAACACATAAATTGTTGCAGTTGGACAAAACGTATATTTTTAGCTTTTTGGGAAATTATTATTTTTATCCCGATAAATAAACTCTGTGTGGTCAGAATTTGTATTTTGTCTGTATAATTGAACATTCAATAAAAAAGGTTATATTTGATAGAAACATTGATTTTACGCTAAAGAAAATATTGTACTTGTGCAGTACCAGGTTTGTATTGAAAAACGAATCAGCTTTTTTCATAGCACCTCACTTAATAATAAGGAAGTTGCAAGGCTAAGCCACAAAGTCCATTTAAAGCTTTTCATTCAGTTGTCATCTATAGAACCACAGTCTGATGTGAAGGTGCACCCTTGAAACTTTGTTCTCTTTTTCTTCCTTTTGCACATTTGGGTTAGAAAGATAAGCAAGAAAAGTATTTTACCAGAAGGACATCATGTGTTAAAGCCTTAGGCACCATAAACTCCTCAAGAGTTAAACATAAACTTCAAAAAAGCAGAATCTAGAAGGATAATGGGAGATAAGACTGCCG
The DNA here is from genome assembly GCA_038048925.1 of Garcialebias charrua. Classification (NCBI taxonomy): domain Eukaryota; kingdom Metazoa; phylum Chordata; class Actinopteri; order Cyprinodontiformes; family Rivulidae; genus Garcialebias; species Garcialebias charrua. Next base: position 53,817 of record JBBPBX010001744.1, on the reverse strand, counting down.
CTGATTGAAGTTTTATGAAAAGGTTACATAATGATATCATAAATATCACTGCTGTCAAAAAGGTGTGAGGATGGTAAATTGCATTACTTTTGAAATTTGATAACGAGCAAACAGAGGCATGCGCTTTCTTGTGTGTTACATCGTTGACAGTGGCAGAGGTTATGATCACACAGACTGTAGGGGAAAAAAAAGGTGACTCATACAAGGTTACTCCCTTCGGCCTTCTGTTGAATATCAATAAACACTGAAAGGAAAGACGCTCACAGGAATTTTGAAAAGTGAAATGTTTAAAAGAATGCCACACCCTGACAGGAAGCTTGAGCAAATTAACAGTGACAGCACCTTCCAATGACTTCTATTCCTTCTTTATGAGGAGATGCTTAACATCAGCAGTGAATTCCTCACTTCGTCAAGTGAAGGAGTGTGTTTGTATGAACGCTGGTCGTTTTACGCAGATGACAGACCGCTTTATCTGTTCAAGCAGCCCGAGGCAAGATACCAAGGATTACTTAAATGTGAAAAGCCCCGAGGTTGTTATTATCATTGAGTCATCATGAGGGTAATGTCCAAAACACATAACTGCAAACCAACAGGAGGAATATTAAAATGCATCATTGGAAAATAACAACTACACACCCATATCACACACACACATGCACACACACCGGTACTAACAGGAAATACCATCCCTGCCCTCTGGTACTGAAACTTCTGTCACTAAAATATATGGTGCTGTGATATGGAAAACTCCAACACGCACGCGTTGCTTCTCCATGGACTTTTCCGTGGCAAAACGAAGTGCAAGCAGGAACCTGTTGAGTGAGCTAGCTTTCCATCATCACTCATTTGTCAACGTTAGATGGACCAGCTTAAACCGGTCTGGGAATAGTGTGTGTGAGAGAATGTCCACCTGAAATGAAGCATCCTCTTGAGCAATAAACTGAAATCTAGTCTGTTCAGGTGCTGTGGTTATTACTGACTGTGACCTCAAACCTTTAAGTTTAAAAAATAAATAAAAAAAACTGCTACAGGCCTAATTGAAGCATCGTATTACAGCTGGTGTTGGTGCCAGCGGCTGCATCTCACTGATGCGTTCACCACATTAGTCAAATCAGACTCAGACATGCTCGATACGCTCGCCAGCAGCTCCCGTTTCTGTTCGTTCCTCTGCGGATTCAGTGAGGCCAATATCTGCTTTCCGCCCGCTGACGTCACTTCCTGTTTTCCCATCAGGATAAGGGCCGCGCTGTGAGCCGACTCCTGCAGAGCTTTGCAGCTGATGACGGCTTTCATTTGGATGAAGAGAGCAGCTTTTCTGAGGGGGAGGAGGAGGAGGAGGAGGAGGAGGGGGAGGAAGAAGGAGACGAGGAAGGGGAGAAGGAAACGTCATCCCACCTTCCTCCTAACATGCCTTCCAGAATCCCCGGTGAGCTTAAACACATGCAAGTCTGAAATTGTTCCTCTCTCACGTATACTCCTGTCTTTTTCTTTACATCTGCTCAACGCTGCCAGAACTCATGCTCCTGTTGTTATTTTCTTCTCCAGCCAACTTTACATCTCACACTTCCTCCGTAGCTCTGCCAAACTGTGTGCTGAGTAAAGAGATGTTGGTAGACGGGCTGAAGATCCTGATCTCCAAAGAGGATGAGCTGCTCTATGCTGCATGTGTTCAAAGTCTGGACCTGCCTGACATGTAGGACCCCACTCTCCCATATTTCCTGCACAGACACAAAAACCTACAATATGGGAGACCAGTATAGGAATGATTTACTATGAATCATTTGACATGTTGCCTTCTTTACTGAAGGGCACAGCAAATGAAGCCATTTTGGACAACTTATTAAACATTTTTAATTAACAAGATCTGAAGTATCATATACTGTATAACCATATACAGTACTGTAATTTCTGGACGATTGAGTGCAACTGAATTTAAGCCGTGTCCATTAAATTAAAAAATACAATAAAAATGCGTACATATATGGGCTGCACTTGTGTATAAGCCGCAGGTGTCCTCGTTGTAACATGCAATATTTACCGTAATTTCCGGACTATAAGCCGCTACTTTTCTGCACACGTTTTGAATCCCAAGTCTTCTACACTGCTGCGGTTAATTTATGGATTTTTGTTTTTTTACGGGCTAACAAACTTCTTGCCACCAAAACATTTAGCCTCACAACACCCCGGCACTCACATAAGCCGTTTTCGCATTGCACAGCCCTCCCCAGCCCAGCACGTCCCTGGTTGGTCCCTGGTTGGCCCTGAGCCCAGCCTGGCCCGCCCCCGTTCATTACGCATTCTGCGGACAGCCGCCTTGAAGTGGGTGGGCAGTTCTCTTGAAGTGGGTGGGCAGTTCTCTTGAAGTGGGTGGAGAGTTCTCTTGAAGTGGATGGAGAGTTCTCTTGAAGTGGGTGGAGAGTTCTCTTGAAGTGGATGGAGAGTTCTCTTGAAGTGGATGGAGAGTTCTCTTGAAGTGGGTGGAGAGTTCTCTTGAAGTGGATGGAGAGTTCTCTTGAAGTGGGTGGAGAGTTCTCTTGAAGTGGGTGGAGAGTTCTCTTGAAGTGGATGGAGAGTTCTCTTGAAGTGGGTGGAGAGTTCTCTTGAAGTGGGTGGAGAGTTCTCTTGAAGTGGGTGGAGAGTTCTCTTGAAGTGGGTGGAGAGTTCTCTTGAAGTGGGTGGAGAGTTCTCTTGAAGTGGGTGGAGAGTTCTCTTGAAGTGGGTGGAGAGTTCTCTTGAAGTGGGTGGAGAGTTCTCTTGAAGTGGATGGAGAGTTCTCTTGAAGTGGGTGGAGAGTTCTCTTGAAGTGGGTGGGGAGTTCTCTTGAAGTGGGTGGGCAGTTCTCTTGAAGTGGGTGGGCAGTTCTTGTGTGCGCGCTTACAGTGTTTTAAGAGAGGAGACGCCGCTAAAATATATTTGTTAGCTGAATATATATACAATATTAGTGTTTCTGAGTTTAATTTTTGTTAAACTTTTGGAGAAAATAAAAAAAAGGAGTTTGTGTTATGCGTTAACACAAACTCCTTTTTTTTATCCAATACTGTAAAAGACAAACGTAAAATAAGTTGAACCAGGTAGGAAGCGAACCCACAGGACCCCCAGGTCAAGATAAAATTTAGAGTGGAAAGCCGACGCTCTAACCACTCAGCCACGGAGGCATATTGGTTTCTTCAGGAGTCCACTTTTCCTATAAGGGATTCACCCCACGTAACATCCTGGCTACGTGCAGGAGTTAGAGAATATTAGTTATATTTTAAAATCCTGGCTACGCGCAAGAGTTAGAGAATATTAGTTATATTTTAACGAAATTCAGCTCGCGCTGAAAGGCGGAAATGCTCTGTATGGGTGCGCGCTTCGTGTTATTTACGTTCTAACATAAGCTGATTTGTAATCAGTTATTAACAAAAATTAAACTCAGAAAAACTAATTCAGCTAACAATTTTTTTAGGGGTTTCTGTAGTTAAATTTTGATGAGGTTGTTGTTAGAACGAGTCCCGCCCCTGCTGCAAACAACGAATCAAATGTGAGCAGTACATGACGTCAAACTGGGCCCGGGAGCTCGGCCCGATCAGAACCACCTCTTGGCGGGTTCCATAACGAGGGCGGACCCCGGGCGGAAAAGGAAAATGCGAACATGACGAACCCGGGTTAGAAGGCGGGGCAGGGCGGGCCGGGGCGGGCTGGGCCGTTGAGTGCTGTGCAATGTGAAAACGGCTATAGCTGCCCAATACACATCTCTCCTGGGGGGCTGGTCCTCGTGACTCATTGGCCCTCATGCACGAAAATGTTCGTATTTTTATCCTAAATTTCTCCTACTTTTGTTCGTACGAAGCGTTCGTACGAACATGCCACGTCAGATCCAACAAAGTCTTCTATCCACAGGAAAAGCGTGTAAACGGGCTGCTTAAAGTTGATGGATCCCACCTGTTCTACTCACCTGCGCGTGCTCGCGGGAAGGTAATTTACATAATTTCCACCCCTCAAAACACCATATAAGGCCACGCTTCCTGCCTTCTGACAGCAGGAAGTGTCCATTCATTCAAACTCAAGAAGTAAAAGGAGGAACTTCACGCGTTCGGAGATCTGCTCTCAGTCGCGCTGTGGCTACCCCCCCACCCCCCGCAAGTGTCGGATGGTCAAATATCTTTAATTTTAGTGTACTGTGTTACATTATAGTTTCACTTATTCAGAAGAGCCGTGGCGCACCGCTTTAAAATTATAATTCTAATTCAAACAGAATAACCTATTGTCAAGAATAATTATGGTGCGTGATATTTTTAAACCCAAAATATTTTCTAAATAACGAAATATGAAGTTATTCGTGGAGAAGATCCGTCTGGATGACAGCAGACTGACGCTCCTAAATTATACGACAGGTCCGGACCACTCGTAAATTTTGTTCGTATCTGAAAAAAATCGTAGGATACGAAAACATTGTTGAATGCCACAAATGATCCTAAATCACTCGTACGCACAGTTTAAGAACAAATCTGTGCGTACGAACGGTTCGTGAATGAGGGCCAATGAGACTAAAAACAATCTGATCAATGAAATTACAGTACCAAACAGGTCACAGTGGACCAATGAAATGAGGAGTGGAGGAGAGAACGGGGAGTGGGAACTTGTGCCCCTCCCTGGGGGCACAACTAGTTATTCACAGCCACTCGATATCAGTGTGAATCGTGTATTAAAGTGACACTTGAAGCTCGGTGGGAGGCTTGCATGACTGGTGGCAAGAAATCTTTGACCAAAACTGGTGACATTCAAATAGAAACTTCTGCTCCAGTCGGCCAGTGGATGTTGACAGAGGAGCAGTTTTTAAAAAATCCTCTGCAGGAGGAAGATGAAGATACTTTGTAGAAATCAATGACTTCCTGGTAGGCTACTATATTTTTTTGTTTAACCAGCCGTGTTACTGGCACTGTTCAGAAAATTTTTGTGTATGTTACAGGTACTGTACATATTTAATCACAAGTTTAAAATATCTTTCTGTGTAAATGTCTCAGGTTATAAAGTGGATACTCGCGGCTTATAAACAAGTGCAGCCTATATACAAAATTATTATTGTTGTTTAAATTTAGTGGGCATGGCTTATATTTGGGTGCACTCAATAGTCCAGAAATTACAGTACACAGAAAGATTTTCTTAAACTTTTAATTAAATACATATCAGTAACATACACAAATGCATACAATAGATGTTTTTTTTTGTTTGTTTGTTTTTTTTGTTTAATAACAGTGCCCTTTAATACGGCGAGTAAAAATAAAATAAAATAAAATAAAGCAGCCTACCAGGAATTCATTGATCGCTATCTTCATCATCCTCCTGTGCACTAAAACCACTAAAGTCGTCTTCTTTAGAGTCAGAATGGAACAGCCTCAGAAAAACTTTATCACACACATCCTCAGTTTCTCTTTCGTTGTCGCTCTTAAGGTCACTTTCGTCTAGAGGCAAACTCGCAATTTGATTTGATTTACGATTCACACTTATTTTGAGCGGCTGCAAATACTTCCTGTGGCCCCACAAACTTTGTTTCCCTCTTCCTGGGGCTGCAACGGGGAGTGGAGGAGAGTTTCATTGATCCACTGTGACATGTTCAGTAAATTCATTGTTCAGATTTATTTATTTTGTACCTTTATTTATATTAGTCTAATTGAATCATGAGGACCCCCCCCCCCAATAGAGACATTTATTAGGCAGCTATGTGAGTGCTCGTGTGTGACAAGGTTACCGTAAAAAATGGTGTATAATACGCGTTTTTTTTGCTCATTTGAATGTCCTGCATATTAAACACCGAAGCATATTAATTATGGATTTTTTCCCATATTTTTAGACCCATTTTTCGCTCTGATTCGCCGTTTTACATTTTGGGCAAAAATGGTGCAGTACCAGTTTCGGCCGCTATGGGCGCTATGGGCAGCAGCAGAGGACTCAGAGAGCGAAGAGGAAGAGGGCCACTTCCAGACGTTTCTAGCTCATGTGTCCGAAAAAAGCCTCCTCTGGTCGGACTGACTCTGTCGCTGCCCGCCCCTTGCTATGGATGTACGTAGCTGTTTTTGTTAGCAAGATACCGTAACTCATAAACCACACCGCAGATTTTTAAATCCAGCTGATTTCACATTTGGTTGAGCTCAGGGGACTGTCTGCTATAAAGTCAGGTAAGAAATATTTTTTTAAGCGTTTATTTAGCTAAATTTAAAGAAACAAAGCGTCCGGTCCGAACCGCCTGCCTAAAATTCGGCGAACTTTTTTTTTTTAATCCAGCTGATTTGAACATTTCGTTAAGCTCAGGAGCACGTCTTCTATAAAGTCAGCTAAGAAATATATTTTTTCTCGCAAAGAAATAATTGTTTTTACCGTGTTTCCTTGTGAAGTTCTTCGTACTCGCTTGCTTCTGTCGCCGCCATCTTAATCATGGCAAATGAGGCGCTGACGCGTCGCGATGGCGCGTATTAAACACCGAAGCGTATTGTGTACAATTTTTTCTTGTTTATTGTTAATAATTGGACAAAGCGTATTAAACACCGGTGCGTATTTTACAACGGCAAATACAGTAAATATTTTGAAGGCATGAAGCTCATTAGCCCATCCATAAAAATAAAAATAATCCATAAATTAGCCGCAGCATTGTAGAAGCCACGGTGTTCAAAGTGTGTTAAAAAAAAGTAGCAGCTTATAGTCCGGAAATTATGGTATATATTATTTTGGGGATGGAGCCCAGGAATGTAAGACATAAAATGTCACAATAAACTTGTGTTATTAACACGAGATAAAGTTTAGAATAAGTTAAGTATCAAGTGATATTTGAGAAGTTTAGAGGACTTCAGCAGACAAATTATCATCCAGCTGGTAAAAAAAAAAAAAAAAAGGGCTCATGACACAACTTCTCTTTCCATCCTAAAAAATAGCCAACAAAATCTGATAAAAAAAATAAATTATTACCAGGTAAATAATGAAGAAAATGAGAGTGATTTGTGTGAGTTTTACAAATGTATCCATGTTCATCCCCTCAGATTCAGTGTTGTCATTGAAGGGGAACGAGGGAATCGCCCCAGGATCTACTCATTGGAGCAGCTCCTACAAGAAGCTGTAAGTTGAATTCTAACACCCATTTTGCATTCTGCACTTTTTTGTTGCTTTATATTTGTTTGTAAAATTTGGGACCTTTTTGCTCCAGGTGTTGGATGTCCGACCGCAGACTGAAGCCATCCTGACTGCAGGAACGAGAGTGTGTGCCTACTGGAGTGAGCGGTCTCGCTGTCTTTACCCTGGTTACGTCCAGCGTGGTGAGCTAAATGTTTTACAACTTTTCCCTGCACCGCCACGCTGTTTATTTCCCAGAAACTCATGTTTCCTGTGTTGCCCAGGTGAGGAGGAAAAGGAGGGCGGTGTGATGGTGGAGTTTGATGATGGAGACAGAGGAAGAATCTCTCTTGTGAACATCAGACTTTTGCCTCCTGGATACCAAATTCATTGTGAGTAAGACTTTGTGAAGACTCACAGAACAACAGTACATGTATTCAAACTGAACCATCACAGTACGATGTTCGGCACAAGTACAATGAAGTACACAACAAATACATTAGTCACAGGTGATCACCACTCATATGTAAAAGCGGGTGTTCTTTTTATGTAGCTATATTTTGCTAATGGCCACAACAGCAAAGAAGCAGAGAAAGATACTATTAAAAGCACTCTACTTCAAAGCAAAGCAAGAACGTTAGGTTCAGAATAACACAAAGTCTAAAGACCTTCCTTTTTGTTTCAAATCAGCTGTGTGATAAATGTTTCCTGGTCATGATCTGTAGCTGCAGTGGAGGGAGATGAAAAGTGTAGGGTATGGCAAACAGTTAAATTATATAATGTGTGCTTTGAGCTGTCTATAACACATCATTGGTGTTTTTACTTACCGTAATAAGCCTAGTATAAACTTTTTTACACTAACACTGAGAAGATTTGAGCCTTTTTATTTTATTCATTTTGTATTTTAACATTATAAAATAAAATGTTATTTAATCCTGAGTTGACATTTACTTATCAAGTCAAGTTCAAATTCTTTGAAGCAACACACTGTTGTTGTTCTTGATCCTTAAAGGTTCAGTCTGCAGTTTCTGTAGAACTGCAGCACTTGGAAAAAATTTCAACAGGCAAAGCATTCTGATCCCTCCCCCTCAGAGCCATATATGGCTCTGCTCTCCCATGGTCTGCTGAAATTCAAATTCAAGCTCTGTTTTTATTGGCTGATTCAAATTCAAGCTCTGTTTTTATTGGCTGGTTACAAACTCTGTTTTTATTGGCTGGTTAATGGCGGGTCACTTTTTCTTTTTAGAAATGCCTATTTACCACCTGGAGAAGCAAGGGGACAATATTTTTTTTAAAGTTTTTTTCAGAGATTACCTCTCTAACATCAGTCTAGTGACAGAGTGAAGAAATATGTTAAAAATATATTGTTAGAAAAGTTACATATAGCAGCTTTAAGGGAGATATTTTTTTGGTACTCATCTAATTTCTTTGAAAAATGGACTATAGGATAGAGTTGCACTTGGGCCCCAAAAAATCCAACCCGACCCGGCCCCATCCTGTAGCCATCATTTCCGAACCCCACTCGCCCCTACGAATTAACAACAAATGAATTAAATAATTGAAACACCTACACTAAACAACTCTTTTGCATTAGGTGCCGAACCTTCTCCAGCTCTGCTGATCTCTCCCGGTCGTCGGGGTCGACGAAGCTCTACTGTGGAGAAGAAAGAAACACCTACAGAGAAACCAGCCAACGAGGAAGCAGGAGGGAAGCCCCAGGAAAAAAGGCCAGGTACAGAGCAGGGAATGTAGCAAATGTAGTTGTAAATGAGAAAAAACAAAACTGTAAGAATGAAATATTCTGTATGCATTTAAAGGCACTTTGACCATTAATGAGTGAAGAACAATTGAGACTAGCGATTCTAACATCAACTTGCATTCGGTGGTAATAGGTATAACAATGTGTATGATATTTACCTGTCCTCTCTGTTCACATGACTCAGACCATTTGGATCCCATACTTTAAAGCCGATGTGTTGGTATGCTTAAATAAAATTGTAAAGTCAAGAGCAACTGTTGCAAAGATACAGCTATAATCCACCACTTTCTGATGTTGCACTAGGCTTGAGAACCAGCCTTTGGAACTATTTTAATGGCAAAGGAGCCATGACATATTCTGATCAGAACCAAACTTCATTGACAGAACATTTTCAGGAGCTCTTTAGGCAGATTTGTAGATTTTAATATGTACGAAACATTAGGTATATACTAACTAGTACATGATTTTTGACAAATACTGGTTTACCTCAAACATACATTTGTACGTATGGATGTCAAGCCGCCGGACTTACCCTAGAACAAGATCTAATTTATAGTCTGTCTGTCAAGTACCGGTAGATGCCTTCAAAACCACAGGTGAAGATTGAGTAGGTATGTGATCTGAAAGACTCGTAAATTGTATGCTTTGTTTGCCACCTTTTATTGACCTTCTTTTAAAAAACAACATTAATCATAGTTTTGAGTCTCATATGCTTGCTTTGTGGAGTTAGGCAATTTACATTTAACTCATCCTTAAGTCAAAGTGACAATAAACCTGGGTAGTGAGACGGGTTTAACAGGTTTGTTGTTTTCTGAGTAATGGGTATGTCGAAACTAGATGAAGATCAATGTGGTAAAGATTAGGTTTCACCGAAGTTCTTATTTTCATGAATAATCAGTTTGCTTTCATGACCGTTCAGATTATTTTAATGATAACTCCTGGTTTTTTGTGTTTGTTTGTTTGTTTTATAGTTGGCAGACCGAAGAAAGTCTACTCCATGCCAAAGACAACCAGCACTCCAACTTCAGTATCAGATACTGTAACAAAAGGCAACACTTCTTTAATGAACTGGTCCATGCCCAGGAAGAGACCACCAGTTGACTTCTTCCTCTTCAATGGGACATCTCGCAAGGCTCAAAAGAAAATAAGAGAGCGGGACTTTGGTTTGTTTCATCGGCCTGCCTTGCATTCTCTTGCACCGCCGACCCCTATGAAAAGCATTTTTGGCACTCCTTTTGAGGTGGATTCATTCAGTAGCATTGCTAATGGCTACTCTACCTTTGGATGTGGTGGAACCTCTGTAACGGGTAGACCAGTTACCACCATGGCTTCCGTGGGGCTCCAGGACTTGTCTTGTTCCTCATCTGTCACCATGGCTACGGCAGCTGGGAGCCGCAAGCCCGTGAGTGAGCGTGACCGGAAACACTTCTTAGTGAAGCTGGACCACGAAGGAGTGACTTCTCCCAAAACAAAAAATGGCAAAGCTTTACTACGACTTGGAGGTTCTGGAGGGAGAGGAGTAAAAAGCCATGCCTCCGCAGCGGCACCACTACGATACGTCCACCCTTCACTGCTTGTCAAAGCTGTCACAAAGGAAGGAGGAGACAGGGACGGCGCTCAGTCGGACGCACTTCTAAAAGGCGTTCCACCCTTGAGAAAGGATGTTATTCCTGCTAGTCGTGGAGTAAAAGGTGGGGATTACAGTATAGACTACCCCAGTGACTGCCCAAGCTCCTACTCTGAGCTGGATGAGGACGATGAAGATGATGGCCAAGAAGCTGAAGCACGAAGAAGAAGAGTAGCTGTCTCATCCCATCGTGGTGGACGATTTCTATCCCGTCCTTCCATCTGCTTTTCCTCTTCTTCCTCTTCCTCTTCCTCCTCTGGCTCCATTTCTTCCTCATCCCTCTGTTCCTCGGACAATGACTCTTCTTACTCCTCCGATGAAGAGTCTTCATCTGTGCTGCTGCGAAGAGCACTCCTCCAGCAGGACAAACAGAAAAACAAGTCGAGTGTGAACTCTGACATTAGGAGCCCTGACCCCACTACCTCTGCTTCAGTTCCAGCTAACGAGTATGCGACCAAAGCTGGCACAGCCATGGGAGGGTCAAAGGTGAGGACAGACAGAGGAGAAGACAAGAAGGAGTACATCTGTAAAGGATCTCTGGTGGCTAACAGCAGCGCAGCTAAGACGCAGCTGAAAAGGAAAGAAAGTATTTCTTACAATCACCATCGAAGCCAAAGCTGTCCTGTGGGCCAGCAGATGAAACCCACCTCCAAGGACCCAGCAATGACTAAAAAACAGAGAATGTCTTCACCTGAACCTCTTCCCAAAATGACCTCCCTGCTGCCTGGACGTCACCTCTGGAAATGGTCTGGCAACCCTACACAGGTAGGACACTTGGTTGAATTTTGCCATTTCCTGTGTGTTTAATTTTAAGAGCTGGTCATCGGGCAGTTTATGTGAAAGTTATGAGTTTGTCTTGCAGTGTTGTTCCTTCATAATAGACATTAATGTTTGAATGGAATGATCAAATACTTGTTCTCGCTCTTTGGTGCACACTGACGACAAAGTTTACTCTCTGGGTTCATGTTTGAAGTCATCTTGATTATTAAATCATAAAACGGAGAGAAGAAAAACAAAAGTTTGAGCAACCGCCACCACTTTTGCTATTATTTCATACTTAAAATTTTTGGTTTCACAAATGACAGCTCACAACAAAAACTGACATCACAGAATCATTCGTAGAAAATGTTGTTTTGGCCAGCCAAGCACCCTTACCGTATTTTTTGCACTGTAAGTCGAGTTTTTTTTTTTTCATAATATGCATGCCCTGCGACTTATACACCGAAGCAATTTATGTATTTTCCCCATTTTTATAAACCATTTATTGGCTGAGATATGACCGTTTTCATTCATTCTGACTGAAAATATTGAACACTACCATTTTCAGCCACTAGATGGCACTCGAGTAGTATGGCATGCCGTTGTGTCATGTAATAGGTAAAAGCGGCTATTAATGACACAATCGGCTTGCCATAGCCTGCCACCTTCGTTTTGCTCGCATATCCACATTATTCCTACGTCCCATGATGCTTTGCGCGAAATGTGCACACGACTTCCGGTTGACCGGAAACACCGTTTGTTTACATGCGAGTAATACAGTTGAAGACAGTCCAAACTTTGTTGTTTTAGTTCATTAAAAATGTGGGAACACCACTCGTTTTGTTAAAAGAGGAGGGACAAATAAAAAGAAATTACAGATGTTACCTGATCGCGCAGACATAATTTAAAAATAACGCGTTTGCTCCGGCCTCTCGGCTAAGGTTTATTAGCAGCTATCTCGGCTAAAGATACCAGTCGCGTCTGAGATCTATCGTTTTAAGACAGTAAATCTTCCAAAACTCTCATTAATATCCCTCCCCGAATAAAAAGAAATAACAGATGTGACCTGATCGCGCTGACATAATTTAAAAATACATAAATAGCGAACGCGTTTGCTCCGGCCTCTCGGCTAAGGTTTGTTAGCATCTATCTCGGCTAAAAATACTGGTCGCGCCTGACATATATCATTTTAAGACAGTAAATCATCCAAAACTCTCATTATTAAACCCTCCCTGAATAAAAAGAAATTACAGATGTTACCTGATCGCGCAGACACAGCCATAGAGTAGGATGCAGGAACACTCTTTCTTTGTTTTGGGTCCGTGTTGAAAACACTGTTGTTTTAGCCAAAGATTTAGCTTGGTCCGGTTGTTGGTGCAGCCGCGAACAGCACAGCAGGTACCTGAACCCCGGTAGGACATTTCTGTAAACGTTCCGTTTAAACAAAAGCTGTGTTTGCTCCGATAAAATGAATGAAAATAACTTTCAAAAACACCCGCGATCCATAGTCCGCCTATGGAAAACAGGCACTTCCGGTGTCGGACCGGAAGTTCAATGCACATTCGCTTCTACAGTGACGCCTCCAGGAATATTGTGGATAGCAATCGTCAAATCAGCTTCATTTTGCTGCGCCGCCCTGGCAAAATGCAGCTAATTTGACCATTAAAGTCCTTTTATTGGTGTATCCCAGGTGCGATGGGTTAAATGCAGAGAGCCAATTTTGTCTTTGTATGGGAACATACAATGATGACAACACATAGCACTTTATTCTTTATGATTATTAAGAGTTCAACTGAGACACACCTCTGCTAAAATGTCAAGCAAACAAATAATTATTTTAGTTGCCTTACTTGTTAAATTTCAAAGAAATGTGCAGCGACTCGTCCCTTTGCGCGTTCCTACTTCCGCGCATCGGCCTTTGAAATGCAGCTGATTTGACCATCAAAGTGCATTTATTAAGGAAAAGTTAGACTGAGAAACACCTTTACTATAATTGAGTAAACAAATAATTGTTTTTAAGTGTTGATCTTGTTAAATTCTTATTAAAGTCCTCCCGTGCACGCTCCCGCGGCCGCCATTTGGCAGCTTATCAATTTTTGGCAACGCACCGGCCCACATTTCTGGGTTCGGCCCGTATTTCCAGGTTGTCAGCGGTGACGCGTAATAAACGCGACGTCTCATCAGTGACTCATATTAGATGCAACGTATACAAAGAAAGGGAATATTTATGGATTTTTCCACTTTAGACATGTTTAGACTGATGCGGCTTCTAGGGCGGTGCGACATGACCGGCAGAAAATACAGTAAAAAAAATCTGGATCAGTGGCCTTTTCAAAAATGTTTATGTCAGAAAAATTAAATTGCAAAAAAAATTCACACAAATAAATATCTGCCCTAAAATAATCACGTCTGACCCTCACCAAAGCAAGCAACTTAGTACAGTATATGTATTCTCAAAAAGCAGTTTTGAATTAGAAATGTTATAAAAATCTTGGATTATACAAAGGATGGAACGGTCTACAACCATTGCTAAAATAACCCAAGAAGTGAAATAATCTCTATACTGAACAAATCAACTATCCATTCATCCATCCATCCATCCATCCATCATCTGTACCCACTTCTTCCTTTTTGGGTTGTGGAGGTTGATGAATAAACTAAAATGTTTTTTCGTTTGTTTCTTTGGCAGAGGAGAGGTTTGAAGGGTAAAGCTCGTAAACTTTTCTACAAGGCCGTCGTGCGGGGCAAGGAGATGGTGCGTGTTGGCGACTGTGCCGTGTTCCTGTCACCTGGGCGGCCCCAGCTGCCCTACGTGGGTAGAGTGGAGAGCCTCTGGGAGTCATGGAGCTCCAGCATGGTGGTCAGGGTCAAGTGGTTCTACCATCCGGAGGAGACTCGTTTAGGGAAGCGACACCGTGATGGCAAGGTAGGGTCAGGACGTGCTTGTATTGAACATCCAATACAGATCAGGAAAGTCAGTCTAAGAGGATGGGTTCAAAAAAATCCATGCTGCATAGGAAATTATATATTTTACATTACTACAAACAGTTTAATGGGAAAGAATGGAAATTCTGACACTGTGAGAAACTTTTAATTTGCCAAAGATACTTCTATCCAACCATATTCTATTTTCCACATTTGTGGATGAATTATAAATGAAGTGTTTTGTTTTTTGAACATGTCAACCAAACTTCTCTCCATCTTTGTCCCGTAGAATGCCTTGTATCAGTCGAGCCACGAGGATGAGAACGATGTGCAGACCATCTCCCATCGCTGTCAGGTGGTCAGTAAGGCTGAGTATGACCACCTGACGAGCGACCACAAACCAGGCAGCCCTTCCAACGACTTGTTCTACTTGGCTGGAACCTATGAACCAACCACAGGCCAGCTGATCAGCGCAGACGGCATGGTCATCATGTCCTAGCACCATCGGCTAGAGGGGGAACCAAAATATGGACCTGATCACTTGAGGTCCAGGTGGAGAGCTGTAGACAGAGGCAAATCAAAAACAAAACAATTTTAACTCAATCGATTTGCCATGGCAGAAGAAGGATCTGGCCTCTTGAATAAAGCCTTACAATACTGGCACTTAAAGGAGTCCTGTTTGTACTGAAGGAAATGCTGGCCTGCGCCGGATTTGTCCTTTGAAGGAGGTGTGAACGGAGGCTCCTTGTCACATGGAGCGTATTCAGCCATCCCTGTGACTGTAACTGCAACAAAAGAAGAGAAACCAAGAACATGAGCACTTTGGAGTTTAATAGTTTGAATGTTTTTTTTTGAAGGGAGAGCAACACACATGGCTTTCTGAAACAAAGACAGAGAGCAGGAGAGACTAACTGGTAAGGAGACTTGTTGTAAACCACACTGGTTTTGGATGGTTGTACCGGTAATGGTCTTATGACTGAGATTTGGAGATCCCCTGATGGGACCAACACTGTACGGTAGTTTGGACTTAAAATGCATCTATGTGTGTTTTCAGAGTGAATGGGATGAACCTGTTTAATGAGCTCTGAGTAAACAGTGCTTTAACATGTGTGCTTGTGCAGACTGTGCACACGTGTGCGCTCATCACCTTAAGACATCACGTCACGATACAGCATGGGTATGTTCCTGACACTCTTCTATTAACCAGTCCAGTACTTAACGTGTAGTTTTTAGCCATTGCGACTGAAACGCAGAACAATGTTTTTCCTCCTTCTAAAGCCATACACATCAATACCTCTCTCTCGTATCCTCTTGTCCGGGTGCGAAGACACATGTACAGGCAGCGTTTATGTGTGGGTGTGTGCGCGCGTGTGTGTATGTGTGGGTGAGTGTGTGTATGCTTTGTACAGCATTTTGTGTAGAATGACACGTTGTAAATATTATACATATCTATTTGTTTTTATTTCTTAATTTTTTTCTCAAAGAAAATTATTTTTATTTAGGCGGTTTTATTTTATTTTAATTTAGGACAGGCAGGGGGTTGGGGCTCTCGCAGAGGTAGAACATGAGGTTATGTTTCATTCTCTCTCAATGCACTGAATAGAATTTAAAGTTTGGTCAAACTCTGCGACTGATGCGATGACTTTGTGGTTGTAAACGTTAGTCTAGGCAAAAGCTAAATATGTAGAGATGGTTTTTTGGGGTATGTTTTTCTACAGAAATCTGAAAAAATATTGCGTTCAGTCTTTTATTGTTTATTGTATTTTATTTTGTTGGGTTTAGAATGTGCATTTCCTGTCTTTTTTTTTTATTTTTTATTTTTTTTACAAATACTGGAAAAGCAAGCTTGAGTTTCTGCTTCATCCTAAACTAATCTAACCTGTTGAGGGTGAAGAATAAGTCTTTTATTTATCTGTTTTTGTCTGTATTCCTATAAAAAATGTAGATATTTATCTGGCAACAAAAATAAACATACCAAAGCACCTGCTAGTTTATGCTAAACCACATT
>JBBPBX010001744.1:22903-37510 GCA_038048925.1 Garcialebias charrua | reverse complement strand
ATGAAAGATTTTCAATCAAATCTGAATCCGGGACCCCTGCAATCACAGAGGTATTTGGTAGCGCTCCTCTTGTCCGCTTCATGTTTATCCAGCGTCGCTATGACGGCCTCCAAGAAACGTTGCAGCAACATTGTCTACACGCTGCCCAGCTGATGCACTTGAGGTCTCTATGGCAACCAGAACAGCATCACGTGACTGTGAAGGACAATCAGAGCCAATCAATGGGACAATGCTGAGAGACAAAAAAAAAAAAGATAAAAGGATCAAATCACAAAATATGCTTCTTGTCACTTTTATTCATGCTTTGCCAAAAAAAAACTGTTTATTGTTTTTAATGTTTATCATCTTCTTGTTTATGCAAGCCAAGGATGACCGTCTGTTCAGTATACATGATGTACAGGAGAAAGGACATGAATGCCTTTTTTTGTTGTTGTTGCCTTTTTTTTTAGGACTTTGACTGACTTTTAACAGCATCGTAGCAGTTACACTGCAAAGCAAAAGCTTTAAATGGAATCTAATGTGAAACTCCATTTTGAAATATTACTTTTATGGGTCTTTAAATTATTTTTTAAAAGCTGTATTTTCTTTTAAGAAACACTGGATTCCGTTTTGAACATCACATTTCAACAGGGGTAACATCGTTGTGTTTTTTAGACCCACTGGAACCTGCTTTGTATGGTTAAAATAGCCTACTAAAAATATATTATGTAATTCCAGTCATTCTTTGGAAATATGACTTACCGGTAAATATTTCCTCATGTACAAAAAGAAAAAAAAAAATATTTATCTTAATTTTATTGCCTTTTGTGTTTCATTAAAAAAGATTCTTACAAAATAAAGCACGCCACTTGCCTTTTTTTTCTCTCGCTCTTGCTGGATGGGAGCTCTGTGAATGCTGCCTTGTGTGCATCAATGCCGATCATTTGTCAGATGCAAGAATTTAGACCGCAGAAGAAAGCAGTAATGAAGAGGTGGGGGGTGGAACGCACGACACAAGGAAGCAATCTGAAACTGTAGCTCTGTCTGACAGAAGAGGAAGAATTGGGAGGGAAAAGAGAAACTGTATCGTGGTGTTTCATGAGAGGAGATGGGGCTGGATAAGGTCTCCTCGGGCTCTTCAGGTGGGTCAGGTTTTCAGAATAATAAAAAACGGAACAGGACCATTAAGAGAACAAAGCAGGGGTGTCTGGTTTCACCCTGTGAAGATTTCAAATCCTCACTCAGTGCATTCACACGCTGACTGCACATACAGTAAGATAAAACCAAACTAGCATTCATTGAAAGGAGGCGTATCGCTTGCTGCTTTGCATGCAAGTTTAAAAAAAAAAGGTTTTGTGTGATCCATTCTTACTTAAAGTATATGTTGGGCATGACTCCCAGCTACTTTCACAACAAGCTTTAGCTCAGTGACTTTAAAAATGTCTGAGCTGCAGCCATCAGCGTGTGGCATGGAGGCTGCACAGCTGCAGAAAGAAAAGCTCTGCAGAGAGTGGTGAAGGCCGCACAGAAGATGATGGAGTCAGTCTCCCCACCATCACAGACATCTACACTTCCAGATGCAGGAAGAGAGCCACTTGCATCATGAAGGACCTTATCACCCAGCACACACTCCCCTCAGGCAGAAGGTTGAGGAGCATTAAGTGCAGAACTGAGGAACGGCTTCTACCCTGAGGCTGTTAGACTCATTAATCAGGATTATCACTGAAAATAACTGTGAAAAAAAATCACACTGAAAAATGTCACTTGATTGTTGATATGTGCTGCTGACTATCCATGCTGCTGATCTCATGCTGCTGATTTATTTCATGTTGCTGTGTTCATTCATGCTCATCTGCTCACACAGACTCATGTTTGTGCTGCTGTTGCTTGGCACATTGTTTTGTACTATTAGTGCTTAGTGTATTCTTAGTTTAGCGTATTTCTTAGTTAATGTCTTAGATCTTATTACTAGGGGGTACACGTGGGTGTATCAAACCGTTTCAGTACAGCACGTTTGGTTTGGTCCACGTGTGCACTGTTTCGGTTATTTTTTCACATTAAAGATTATTAACGAGAGATCATGCGCCGCAGAACTAAAGTTCTTACGCGTGTTTCAGCACGGCGCTATTATCTTGCAGTACACGTAGCATTAGCAGCCTAGCATCTTGTTGCGGTCTCCTGTTTGGGAACATTATGTCTTTCTTGTTAAAAGACAAGTGAACAAATCCAAAGCTGTGTGTGGACGCTGTTTCACGGAGATTTGATCTGCAGCAGCAACACGTCTAACTTGTTAAGCGCTTGAAACGACATCATCCGAACGTGAACGTAGTTTGATGCAAAGACCAATGACAGTAGCATTTAAACAACCTTCATCAGGTAATTCAGATTGGTCCAGATCAATAACACAATCTGTAGGAGTTTTTAAAGATCTGGATCTACGTCTGAATGTTGTTGATGTGCCGGCTTTAAAGTTCTTGAGCCCCCGTTACGACATCCATCACATCAACACTTCAGCCAAAAAGTTGTAGCAGCACTTTATGAAAAATCTAAAACTGATATTGTCAACAAGCCCAACTCCAGATTTAAAGCCCTGCCACATCGATGATGAGCGAGAGAGAATATTCAACCACCTCACATGACGACCATGCAAGAAGAGGTATTGTTATTGTATTATTGTGATTTTAAAATTATAATCTTATTTACTCAATGTATCTCTTTGTGCTGTTTGCAGTCTGAGGATAACAGCTGAGTCTTCTTCATCCACCAGATCACCTCCAGCTAAGAAGTCTGTGATGACTGAACTTGTTTACTTGGCACATTTTCAAAATTACCGAAAATTAACCGAACCGAGCCCTCCTTCCTTGAAACTGAACCGAACCGAAATGTGATTTTAGCGTACCGTTACACCCCTACTTATTACTGTTTTTCTTTATGATTTGTATTTTTGTTGGCTGTAACTGGGACCCTGTGTACATAGTTTCATTCCACCTCATGTACCACATGTGATGTGAATGACAATAAAGAGCCTTGAATCTTGAATCAGGGTCAGTTGTGATCATCTTAAATCAGGTTAACCTTTTGTAAAATTCATTAAACTAGTGAGATATGTTGCTAACAAACAGACAAAAAAATTAGACACTTATTTTAATGCCACCGTTTCATGGTGACATGAAATACATTTAACTTCCGTGTGCTCATCATGTGTAAATCAGAAGCTAAGACAGGTTGGGATTATGGCCTGCAGATCAGGAACTTTCTACACAGCATTTTATTGCATTTTTTTTAGACTTCCTGAAACACATTCACACCTTCTTATCATGCAAACAACCGCCACCTTGGTGATATAGACTATTACAGATGTTTAGTCTACGCAGATCGAACACCTCTGACCTGAATGCTTCATGGCACTCCTCAAAGGAAGCATATGGTGCAGCGTTGTCTTGAACTTTGGTTGTAAACTTTTTTATTTTTTATTTTTATGGCGGCCGCTCCTTCGCGAGCTTTATTTTTTCTTTCCTAGTCATTACATGAAAACCTGACGACGTGCCTCATTTTTCAGCGCAACTTAACTAATGGTCCTTGGCGACCATTTAAAAAATGCACACACTCAGTCATGAAACGGCAACCTTTTTGTTCACTTCTATGTGTTTGCTTTTTGTCTTCTGCTTTCAACCGTTTCGACAGTTTAGCAAAGATATGAAAGAGCTGCCACACACACACACACACATGCCCCCATTTTACTCCCTGTAGGTCTTTTACATCCTCCTCATCGGCTCCTCAATCAACCACCGCCTTGAAAACACACAGTCATTTAGTGCAGTCTTTTTGACTCCTTATCAGTTGGTTTGCATTGGGCTTATCTGGTTGACATTGTTAAACTACTTTACCCAGAATGCCGCAGGAGATAGGGGCACAATGGTAGGCTGGAGGTGCCCTCTGGGTTAATGAGAGAGGCTTTCAGGTTGTAAGAGCAAACATGCTGCAAGCTGATTTGTCTGCATTGATGTGTGTATGTGTGTAAGTAAGTGTGTGTAAAGAGGTCAATGTGTCAGAGAAAGGTGTGGCAGCTGTTATCATTATTATGTTTTTTTTTTGTTTTTTTTTTCCTTAGGGAAAGGGGGTTCTGTTGCAGGCTGGTGCAGAAAGACACAACATCTCATGCATTTCACTCTAAAGAGCCCAGACTTTGCATTGTGTGTGTGTTTTTTGTTTTAATGCTTGATTATGGAGGAGAACGAGAAAAACGGAGGCGGGGAAAGGCTAAAACGATGAAAGCTGCTGAACGGAGGAAGGAAAGGGCGTGCACGTGTGTATGAAAAGTTGTACATAAGGGTGGGTGAGGAGGTGGGGGCTTTCCAATCCCAAGAAAGCCCTCTATTTAGATATAGCCAGAACATGTCACAGACGGGAATGAATGGCTGTCAGCTGCTGTGAGATGCTACATGTGTGTGTGTGTGTGTGTGTGTGTGTGTGTGTTGGTCACTGTGAGAGCAAAGACATCAGCAGTCTTGTCTGCATCACCTCATCCATCGTTCACATGATCACTGAGCTCACTGCTCTGATCCATGTTGCTGTAGGTGTGGTGGAGACAGAGATACTGTACATGTCCCTGCAGCCAATCAGCTGCTCAGCCCAGGGTTCTGTGGCAACAGATGGTGAGCTCACATAAATCATGGATTCTTGGCAGAATGGAAGCCTTGCTCGTATTTTATTATACTAAAACATTACAACTCCAGCAAACCTTTGTTCATCTCTCTCCCTCTACTTTTATGACTTGTCGATTTTTGGCTCGTTACGCTAAAAAATTCTAAAGCACCGGTAAATTTTGGGGATGCTCATTTTCCCACAGAGAAGTGGACCAGTGTAAATAAGGGGTTTTACATTTTCAATAGCTGGGAAGAAAGTTCATGAGTGCCTTGCTACTTTTTTTTTAACCCTCTGCCATTTCACATGAGAAACAGACCAACAGCCACAACACAATAAACTTTAAGCTTATTTTGTTGCATGGGTTGTCTGAATGCAAATTGGTCACAAAGTGCAGTAAAAAGAAGACAAATTTCTTTTTCAAAACAAAAAATGTAAAGCATTTTTAAAGGATTTTCTATCACTCACTGCCTTTTAAGTCATATTTTTAAACTAAGATCATATTATCTTGAAGAATTATGGGGTTTTAATCTTTGTGATCAAGTGTAATATAGATTATGCACTGTCTCACATAATGTAAGATCCACAATTATTAAAGCTTTGATTTTGTGTTGCTGTTTACAATAGACCCAACATTTTTTGCACAACAAACCATTTTTTGCAGCCTTTTATTTCATTTTCATTTATTATGTCATTTACTGCACTTTATAGATACAATTTATCTATTTATTATAGGTTTTCCAAAGTGGTGCAAAAAAAGAACTTTAATCAAATAAACTGATTATATTTGAGAAAATATTGGCTAATTTAGGAATAATCAATATTAATATAATCTTTAGGATAATATATTTCAAAGTAAAAAGTTTTGAAGTTACAAACATTTGATAAAATTAATGAGAAATACTTTAGGTAGTGAAATGATGAAGCTCTTATTGTGTTGACCCACAATCAAACCTCATTAGAGCTGCACGTGGAAAAACCTGATCTGGAACAAAGTTCAGTTGTACTCTGGCTCTGACCTTTCCTGACAGATTTAAATTAGAATAAAAAAAGCAAGCGGAAAAGACCATAAGAAACAATAATAAACATAAATAAACTTTAATAAACTGAAGAATAGAGAGTAATGTGGTCCCCTTTTCCTCTCAGTCACTCTGATTTTAGAAATACAAAAAGGTAAATAAAAATAAAAGGTTTATTTTAAATGAGACAAAAGATTAACTGAAGCACAACTCTCAAAACCACTGCTTAGTCCTAAAATAAAATAAAATAAACATCACTTTGTGCCTTGTGGGTTCACAAATAACTCCCTATAAGTTGGGGTCTGCTGAAGTTTTTGTCCTCATTGTAAGTGCACAAACAACACCCACTCCCACCTCCACACACACACTCTAACATCTGATTACACTTTAAACTGAGCAGTCCTTGCGGTTATCGCTGATGCTGGTATTTGATATTTGCAATAGTAGAGGAGCCGGGGCCGACTCACGGCCGCCTGCCCCGACAATCAGAATAGGTCAAACATCCTGTAAAAGTCTTAGTGGACACAGCAACCCGAGCCACAGACACCTGATAGTCGCTATGTGGGAATGTGTGTCTGATATTCATGATACGATCTTGATGCAGGCTGGAATTTACAAGCATGTGTGTGTATGTGTGTGTAAAAGAGAGGCACTTGACTGCCAGGCCTGCCCGCTCTGCCCCAGTGACAGCAGGGGAAAAATATATATTTACAGAAAACAACCCCTGCAAACCCCACAAACAGCCCTGTATGTTCTTTCCTCTTCATGTGCTGTCAGCTGCACTGTGGGGGTCATCAAAATGCCTGTAACATTACACCCGAGCAGGATTTAATCCCTACAGTAAATTAACCTGAAACTTGAGCAGAGTGGCTGTGTTTCTGCAGGATTTATCACCTCACAAGCATTTATGAACATCCTAAATGTGAGCCGATGCAAAACTTGTGATGCACAGTAGTAGTCGGAGTTGACATCAACTCATCACGGGCATGAACGTTTTGTTAACACTTTTATTTTTGACTTGAAGCTTTCTTTTTCTGGGGTGGAATGGTTAAATAACATATAAATTCAGTCATTTTTAAGAGCAAGATTTGGCTACACAAATTAGAATTAATTGTAAATTCCCTCTAATCAACACAGGGTCAAAAGTACTGTATACCTACATCTTTACTAATATTGTCATTTTGGGGCAAATGTTTTTTTAAACCAGAAGCCAATAAACTGAAAAGATACAACTGAGGCAGAGGTAAAAATGTATGTAGGTTTATTAACAATGAATGAGGGACGCCATGGACTGGAGGATCTGCAGAAGAAAACGAGGTTAGATGCTAATGGGTTAGATTATACTGTAATTGCAGACAGTAGGTAAGTATCAGTAATTTCAGATGCAAAGAGTTCTCAACAAAGAGCAAGGTTTGTCAGTCAATCACGGAAGGCAATCAACGGTCCAACAATGAATCCTGGTTTCACTCAGCCTATATCTGTTGGTGTAATCAACTGTCATGGGAGACAGCTGAAGAACTGCCTACTCACAGCACCAGCAGTAATCGGAATGGGAGACAGAGGGGGCCAAAACCACCAAATCCTAACTCATGCTCGGTCTAAAGGTCATCCCCGACTTACGAACGAGTTGCGTTCCTATGCTCGTTCGTAACACGAAAATCGCCGTAAGTCGGAAAACACACGAGCCGCCACTTATACACGTACACGTACGGTACAAAACAGTTACCAAGTTACCAAGCACTTTGCCTATCCTAACACAGTACCCTACATAATTATCAAAAAACACATACAGTACATTTGGAACAATAATAAAAAGATAATTTCTTACTTTGAGCTGGTCAAGCCTGTCAACGTCTTTTTGCATGTTAGCTCGTTGCACGTCCGACCTCTGCAGCTTCGTGCTACTTCACGCGGTCCAAACTGTTTACAGGAAGGACTGTTAGCATGTTAACTCCATACATAATGAAGGGGAAAAGAGTGAATAACTTACTGGGAGCCGTTTCTCCGCGGTGTCCATCCAAAAGTCTGCGCACGTTAGCATTTTAGACCCTCCAATAGCTGTGCGCGTTAGCATGTTAACCCTTCCAAATGGCTGCCGCAGCTGTTTCTCCGCATTTTAGCATGTTAGCTTGGTGTCCCTCCAACATCTAAGGCTGCCAGGTGGACATCGAGGCGAGCTCCGCCGCCCGTCGGCTCTGTGTCCCCGGTGGGGCGTTAGCATCCACCCGTCCATCCTACAGCTAGGCTTGTTAGCATGTTATCTCTTGCTCCTCCGGCCCAGCTGTTTGCTGCTTCACGCGGTCCACAGCATCATTTTCCTTCGTCCATCCGTCCCTCCGCAAAACCGCCGTTCAGCTCCCAGCTCATATATCCGAGCACAAAAACCTCTGATCGGACACGATCCGTCCGAAGCCGGCTGTCAGGGCCAGAGCTAACTGGCTAAACTGGTGGGCACTGCCGAAAACTGACTGCCGAAAACTGGCGGAAACTGCTGGAAACTTCGTAAATCGGCTTAAAAAATAAAAATAATAATAATAATACTTTATTTATAAAGCCATTTAAAACAACCACAGCTGCAACAAAGTGCTGTACACATGAAATCAAGAACATTTAAACACATATAAAAAAAAAATTCATATTTTTATTAATATGATGCGTTCGTAAAGTCGGATTGCCGTAAGTCGAGACCGCCGTAAGTCGAGTACTACCTGTACTGTACAGTAGTCCCTCGATTATCATGTGGGGTTCAGTATCGGACACCCTACAGTAAATTTAAAACCGTGAAGAAGAAACACTATATTTATTTTAGTATTTATATATTTTTTAAGGCTTTATAAAGTCTTCCCACACTTTTGCAATGTTCTAAACTCTTAAACCTACTTTGTACTAATTTTAACAACATACATAAATGTACAGTAGCTACAGCTAAATTTTATATGGGGACTCACTAGCCTTGGTCCGGTTCTGGTCAGCTCTTTGCAGCCGTTGAGCACCAAATGCTTTTGGAGAGAGATGGACCTTTGAAGAGTCAGCACAAAACTACAAATTGATCCAGATTGAGTCCAAATAATCCAAAAGAATCTGGATGAAAACTGTCCAGGTGAGCTCTGAAGAAGACACCGGACCTCCAACACCTCCACAC
This sequence comes from Garcialebias charrua, assembly GCA_038048925.1. Classification (NCBI taxonomy): domain Eukaryota; kingdom Metazoa; phylum Chordata; class Actinopteri; order Cyprinodontiformes; family Rivulidae; genus Garcialebias; species Garcialebias charrua. Next base: position 28,726 of record JBBPBX010001744.1, on the reverse strand, counting down.
TCGAGAGGCTTCATGGGCCTGCAAGCAGTACTCAGATTGACCAATGAAGCTGGAAGAAGTCCTGGTCTGGTTCCGATCCACTTTCTGCATCCACTAAGTGCCAATTTCACTATGAATAAGGACCAAACTTTTTAGTCAGGTTCGGATTGGATCAAAACTTCCCTCTATTTCGGCAGAAAGCAGTGACCAGAAGCAATGTTGACTTCTGAGCAGTGCACTGTTGGCTTCTGGGTAATGTGGTTCTTTTGGACTGGCAATACAGTATACTGTAGACTGAATGAAATGAATGGAATGAAAACTACAAAATGGCGGCACCTATTCAAAGATTTTTTTGAAAACTTTTTATCTGTACCAGCCCAGTCACGTGAGTAACATTAAAGTTGACAATCTTTGAAAAACCACGAAAGAGCCAGTCCGTGAAAGTCAAACTGCGAAGTAGCGAGGGACCCCAGTTTTTAGTAGTTTTAATAGTGTTTTTGTACCTGACTCTGCGCGTTTTTTGCGGGTGAATTATAGCCGAACTGAGCTGTTACGAATTGGAGCGGATTTACCACAAGGCACAGCTGAAATCAGCAACGAACTCAAATCAAAGCTCGGAAGATTGGATCTGCTAAGATCATCTTTATGGAAGCAGATGCGCTCCGGAGGAAAGAAGAGGAAACGGTGCTCTCGAGGGAAAAAGCGTGGCTGTCGAGCAGGAATTATGACGAGACTGCGGGCAGACGCTAAAACCGGGAGACCGCCGATGCCGGCTCTTTTTCTGTCCAACGTGCGCTCGCTGGACAACAAGATGGATTTGCTTCGTCTGAGAGTAACAACGTCGGAGGAGATGAGGAGATGCTCGGTGCTTTGTCTCACGGAAACGTGGATTAATGAAGACACTCCTGACTCTGTTTATGAGTTGGATAATAGGCTATTTTTCAGAACGGACCGGTGTATCGAGACTACGGGGAAAACACGAGGCGGAGGCGTCTGCATTTACGTTAACAAAGACTGGTGCACGAACTGTGCCGTTATCAGCAGGATCTGCTCAGCTGCTGTGGAGCTTTTAACAATAAGATGTAGGCCACATTACCTTCCCCGCGACTATTCAGCGATAATAATAAGCGCTGTTTACATAGCACCCGATGCTAATGCCAACGACGCCCAGGGAGAAATTCATGACTTACTCACCTCGCTGCAGTGTAAATATCCTGAGGGGTTTTTCATTGTCTCCGGGGACTTCAATCATGTGGATTTACGTGTCATCCTTCCAACCTTCAATCAGCACGTTTTCACAGCAACACGAGGAAATAAGACGCTAGACCAAGTCTTCACGAATGTGAAGGGGGCGTACACGGCGAAGCCACGCCCACCGCTCGGGGCTTCCGACCATCGCTCCCTGTTATTGGTCCCTAGACAGCTACCCCCACTCAGACGTTCCAAGCCGGAACAAAGAGAGATCACATTGTGGCGCCAAGATAGTTCCCCCATGCTAAGAGACTGCTTTGAAAACACAAACTGGTCTGTCTTCAAAGAGGCAGCTACGAATGGAAGTTCAGTTGACCTGGAACTTTATGCTTCCTCAGTCCTGGGTTACATCAGTACATGTGCTGAAAATGTATCCATAAGAAAGTATGTTAAATTCTACCCCAATCAAAAACCCTGGCTAAATAAGGATGTCCGCACCCTGCTGGCAGCCAGGGACACTGCTTTCAAGTCTAGAGATACTGAGGAGTTGAGAAAGTGCAGGAGAGAACTGGATGATGGCATAAAGAAGGCCAAAGCCGCGTATGCACAGAGGATCGAGGGTCAGTTCATCTCACATGATCCACGGAGCATGTGGCAGGGCATCAAATGCTTAACAGACTACAAGGGCAAAAGCAAACAATGCCCCAGGGACCCATCCCTGCCTGATGCCCTCAATAAGTTTTATGCACGTTTTGAAGATCCAAACAGACCAGCTAGCACCAGACTCACCTCATCACCAGACGAGGAGCACCTCAAAGTGACCGCAGCAGAAGTGAGAGGTAGTCTCAGAAGGATCAACCCTCATAAAGCTACGGGTCCAGACAACATCCCAGGGAAAGTTCTGAAGGAATGTGCGGACCAGCTCTGTGAGGTGCTGGCTGACGTCTTCACCACCTCACTTTCACTGGAGTCAGTTCCCACCTGCCTGAAGACTGCCACCATCATCCCAGTCCCAAAAAGCTCCACAGTGACTGGTCTGAATGACTATAGACCGGTGGCTCTCACCCCGATAGTCGCTAAATGTTTTGAGAAACTGGTCATGTCCCACATCAAGACAACCGTCAACATCAGCGAGGACCCTCATCAATATGCATACCGCGAGAACCGATCAACAGAGGACGCCATCTCCTCTGTGGTCCACACTGCTCTCACCCACCTGGATCAGAAGGACTCATACGTGCGTCTGCTCTTTGTGGACTTCACATCTGCCTTCAACACCATGATCCCCCAAACTCTGATAGACAAACTATCCACACTTGGACTAAGCCCCTCCATCTGTAACTGGGTACTAGACTTCTTAACAAACAGACCACAGTCCGTGAAGATCCACAACTTCTCCTCCTCCACCATCACCCTCAGCACTGGCTCTCCTCAAGGATGTGTGCTGAGCCCTCTTCTGTTCACTCTGCTCACATATGATTGTACAGCCACACATCCAGGCTGTCATATTGTTAAGTTTGCAGATGATACAGCTGTGGTGGGATGCATCACAGATAATGATGAATCCAGCTACAGACAGGAGGTGGAACATCTGGAGAGCTGGTGCAAAGAGAACAACCTTCACATGAATGTGAAGAAGACGAAGGAGATGATTGTGGACTTCAGAAGGAACAAACACACCCACACCCCACTGTATATAGGTGGATCTGCGGTGGAGGTGGTCTCCAGCTACAAGTACCTGGGTGTACACTTGAATGATAACCTCAGCTGGAGCAACAACACCACCAGCCTGATCAAGAAAGGACATCAAAGACTCTACTTCCTCAGACGGCTGAGACGAGCTGGTCTGAGAAGCTCAGTCCTCACCTCGTTCTACAGGTGTGCAGTGGAGAGCGTCCTGTGCTCCAGCATCAACGTGTGGCATGGAGGCTGCACAGTTGCAGAGAGGAAAGCTCTACAGAGAGTGGTGAAGGCTGCACAGAAGTCTGTGGGAGTCAGTCTCCCCACCATCACAGACATTTACACCTCCAGATGCAGAAAAAGAGCCACCTGCATCATGAAAGACCTCACTCACCCAGCACACTCACTCTTTGCACCACTCCCCTCGGGACGGAGGTTGAGGAGCATCAAATGTAGAACCACTAGACTGAGGAACAGCTTCTACCCTGAGGCTGTCAGACTCATGAATAAATAAATAATAAGAATAAACACTGCAAAATGTCACATCATGTTGATACTGATCTGTTTCTTGTTGCTGCGTTCATCTGTGACCATCTGCTCATAATGACTCATGTTCGTGCTGCTGTTTATAATGATGTTTTTCTACTACATTAGGGCTTAGTGTATTACTAGCTGATGTCTCTCTTAGTTAATCCTAGATGTTATTATTGTTTTTCTCTTGCATTTGTTGTTGGATGTAACTGGGACCCTGTGTACATAATCTCGTTTTCAACACATGTACTACATGCGGTGCAAATGACAATAAATTCTCTCTGACTCTGACTCTGACTACTGTATTCCTTAATTACACACAAGCTCTTGTAATAACTCTGACTGGATATTTGACCACTCTTCTTGGCAGAACTGGCAGAATTTACATCTGTTGGTTTCCTGGTACTGACCCAGGTTTTAAACAGAGTCCATACAATCTCATTTGGGTTGGGGGAGCTTTGGGAAGGCCAGCCCAGAAACTTAATGTAAAGCCCCTTTTCCAGAGTACAGTATTTTATCAGCATGACTCGACTCAGTTCGGTACGGTTTTGATCCCTTTTCTACTATGAATTTTTCGTGGAACCAGCAACTTTTTGGTTCCCTTCTTCTCAAGGGTACCAAGTGAGCCGAGCCGGAAGCAAAACATGACGTCAGAACAAAGCCGGTTACTGAATGGACAGGGGGCGGAGTCACTGGAGGGTTTGAGAGTTTTTCAAAACATGTGATCCGCCATTTGCAATTACCTGTGTTCGAACTCGAGGAGATGGACCTATTTTAATGATTTTAAAAACAATAATGACAACATTGTGGTCTAATGCTCAAACCTCAGGTGAGCTCTGAAGAAGACACCGGACCTCCAACACCTCCACACTCGAGAGGCTTCATGGGCCTGCAAGCAGTACTCGGATTGACCAATGAGGCTGGAAGAAGTCCTGGTCTGGTTCTGGTCCACTTTCTGCATCCACTAAGTGCCAATTTCACTATGAATAAGGACCAAACTTTTTAGTCAGGTTCGGATTGGATCAAAACGTCCCTCTATTTTGGCAGAAAGCAGTGACCCAAACCTCCTACTATAACCACATCACTCCTGTCCTGCAGCAGCTCCACTGGCTCCCGGTTAAATCACGCATCATCTTCAAAATTCTACTCCTCACGTTCAAATCTATCCACAACCTTGCCCCTCCTTATCTATCTGACCTCCTACAAATCTCCATCCCATCACGCTCTCTCAGATCCTCCTCTTCGCTACATCTCCATGTACCCTCTGCCCGCCTCTCCACCATGGGGAGCAGGGCCTTCACCTGCTCTGCCCCTCACCTCTGGAACGCTCTACCGCCAGACCTTCGAAACACCACCTCCCTTTCTCTGTTCAAGACAGCCCTGAAAACACATCTCTTTAGACTAGCTTATCATTAACTTTACTAAATGTATTTTATATTATTTTGTATTTTATAATCTTTATGTATTTTATATTTCAATTTGTTACTGCTAATGTTTGAACTGTGTTTGTTAAGTGTCCTTGGGTGTCTTGAAAGGCGCTTTTAAATAAAATCATCATTATTATTATTATTATGAATACATAGCACTTTGAGATTTTCTTAATGAAAAGTGCGTTATAAATTGAATTCATTATTATTATTATTATTATTATTATTATAATGCTGAAGTGCAGGCGTTTTTTGTGCTTGGTTGCCGACTACAAAATTCAGAGCGAGCTAGATGGAGCTCCACCGGTCCCTGACTTTCACCGGTCCTCAGGGCATCATCTCCCCAGCTTCGAGCTCTGCTGGTCACCACGGAAGGTACTCTGTGCTGCCAACTCGGGGCTCGGGCTCTGGGCTAGCCATACATCCTCCAAGCACCCCTACCCGGAACCCGGCCTCACTTGCTCATGAAGGCTGAACCCTGATCCCGGCAGGTGGGCGGACCGAGACGGGCCTGGTACAAAGGGTGGAAAATATTTGTAAAAACATTTTGTGTATTAACAAAATGTTTTTATTTTTTATTTTTACTTTTTTTTAATCATCAGTGAAGATAATAATAATAATAATAATAATAATGGTGCCGGCTTTATCATGAACTCCTGTTTTAACTTTAATGATTTAAATAATTGGTTAAAGTTAACTCAGCTGAAAAAAAAATTAAAAGACACAAAATTATTGGATCGCTCAGGAATATTACCCTCAAATATGTTTAAAGAAGAGATACAGCCTTTAGTTCAACTTTATTCTAACCCACACATGTACAAATCACAAAACAAGAATTAAACTTTAAATCAAAGCTAAAAAAAAATAATCTGTGAACAAGAAACAAAACCACACATCTAATTGAACAATAAAAGTAGATTGAGTGCAAATACATCAAATGATGAATAAAACATAAATTTTTAAATATAAAATACAGATGTTTTTGTAGAATCTGCTTCATCAGAGATTTAATGGT
>JBBPBX010001744.1:4296-22741 GCA_038048925.1 Garcialebias charrua | reverse complement strand
GTACACTGTATAGTTTAATAATTTTATCATAATAATAATCAGTATTCTTTTTAATTTATCAGAAACTTCAAATAAATTCTCACCCTGGATGGAAATCTGTTTCAAGGTCTTACCACCAGCAGCTGGTGAGGCGCGTGACGTCAATTTGAACCCTGCCCACTGTTATTTGGTCAGTCACCACCCTCTCAGTCACTGTAACATAAAACTGGCTTCACTGTGGACAATGACATGGGTGTTCCACAGTTCCTAGTTCATAGCAGGCTTACATTATATAATAATATTTAAAAAGAATAACGCACATCAAACATAAATTTGGGTTTGAAATCATCAGGAGTAAGCACACCTTATATAAAAGGTAAAAATGGCAGACTCTGCTGTGCTTTAAAACTTATTGTTCAGTTTGACTAATGATTGGGAGTATCATGTTTGGTGAGGATATCGAAACCAAGATTCAGAACCAAATTCCAAAGAATGCTTGATGATTAAAGAACTAATTAATTAACAAAAAGACTGAACAGGCAGCAAAAAATACTCAGAAGCAAAAAAAGTATATATATATTTCAGGACTCGAAGTTAAAAAACATAAATGGTCTGAAGAGCACAATGCACAAACGAGGGACAAACAATACTGTACGCTGTATTTAAAGAGACACTAACGACAGATAATGACAACACCTGGAGACAACAATGAAGATCAGGTGAGAGTGGGAGGGACAGGAGATGAACTACACGAGGGGAAAAACAATGGGGAAGCTGGAAACACAAGTTAAACAGAATCGCAAAAAAACTACCGTAAATGACACAATGTATACACACCGTGACAGGGAGATCAATAATAACCTGTTAAATGTGAATTAACTTTAAAAATGAACTTCAACTCAGTGTTTTAACTTTTTTTTTTGTATATATATTTTGCAACACAGATGTGCTGGTTTGTATATTTATAAGCAAAACAAAGCTTGATACTGTACTGTATACCGGTAGTCACCCCGTTTGAAAAGTATTCTTCATTTCTTTTAGTTTAGTTTCATTACTGATTCATTTTGGTTGTTTAGTTTGTAAATGATGAAAGTGAATGAAAATGTTCAAAACTGTTGTGGCTTTGTCTGAAAAAGGTTTTGTGTTTAAATAATTTCTGATCTCTAGCAGAGAATTCTCAAATGAATAAAAGCAATTTATAAAAAATGTTCATTACAGAGGTCTAATGGTAATTTTTTGAAACAGAATAAAAAAATTTTTTTTCCTTTTAGACGCAACATTATAACAACAAACAAACAACAACAAAAAAACTCCTACCCCATCCCGCCCACACCAGATCAGTCATACATGCATAAACAAAAACAAATCACACAGGCACTGACAAGTTTTCCACATATGCCACAAAGGGCTGCCATGTATCCCAAAACCTTTTTACAGTACCCTTCAGGTTATGTCTTATTTTTTCTAATTGAGTAGGGCACATCACTTCTCTTGGCCAATGCACATACAGTATGTTGGGGTGTGTGGGTCCTTCCAGTTATACAAAATTAGCCTCCTGGCCAGCAGAGAGCACTCACATCCTTCTCACATCTGCTGAAGGATGTAGCTACAGGGACCATCCCGAACAATAAGATGAATGGTGATGGGTGAACAGTTTTGCCACATATTCCAGAGAAGGTGTCAAATATAGATTGCCAAAGAAGTCTACAGCTTGGGACAGGTCAAGAATGTATGCAGGAGTGTTGCGGAGTTTGTTTGCAACAGTTGCATGCTGGGTCCAGATTGGCCTTGATCTTGGACAGCTTGTCTTTGGACCAGTGGTGCCTGTGCACTACCTTGAATTGGATTACAACATCTCTTTGGCAGAATGAAGATGATTAAATGTTCTTAATGATCCTTCCCTAGATTAAGTCTGATATGGGTTCTTCCAAGTCCGCTTACTATTTTAGTTTAAGGGAGTCCAAACTGGACTCATGGTATGAGCTGAGCAGTGTATACTGTAAATTTAGCTGAGGGTCCCCTTAGTGTCAGACCTGTTCTCCAAAATCTAAGCCACAAAATGTTTAGAGGGGTACAAATGAAAACAATCAGATCTCACAAAATATCTCAGCTGCAAATATATATATATAAAAAAATTGTGGCTTGTGAATGTTAAACTTCTGTACCAGCTGTTCAAAAGAGGCAAAACTACCATTAACATAGAGACCACACAGTGAATGCACCCTTCCCACGACGCAGGTGTCGTCTAATGGTAATTGCGATAGCTTTTTTTATATTTGAAAAGACCCAGAAAAGCTAGTTAAACGTTTTTATTTTTATCGTTTTAGATCAGGGTATTGGTCACTTTGGTGTACGGACATTTCAGCATTGTCAGAGTTCTGAACTAAATTCAAAATAAAGCAAATATTACTGTAAATTTTTTTTTTTTTTTTTTTTACAATTAAATTCATGCATGAATTATTGACTTGGGGTGTCTTCTTTTGGTAATCCTTCACAAACCCCAGTTATACGGAGTCAACGCCCTCTTTCTAAATGGTTCTCATCAATGAGCCACCTACTATTTCTAGTCAGATTGGATCTTTTTGCTATCTTGAGTTTACAAACTCAATAAAATTATTACAAATTTAAGCTACTTCTCTTTGGACTCATTAGTTAGACACAGATGAACGTTTTTGATATTTGGAATTGGATAGACCTGAAGGACAATTTACAGAAGGGTTCACAAGTTAATAACCCATATGACCTCTGGAATTACTGTAAACACAAGATTATTCCAGAGTATAATTTTCATTGTATCACACAGGGTTAATGACAAGAACTTGTTACGTATTATGGCAATATGGCAAAAAATAAAACAGTTTAGAGTATAACTGTTAAAACAATTCTTTATGAGAATTGGCCTCAAAGAACAGATCTATGAAAGGCTCACATAAAATAAGTGTCAAAAATACAGTGTACATCATTCAGTATCTACTCTATATGTCTTAACTTAGAGTCCTCAAAGCTGAAATGTGCACCTCTCTGTCTGAATGACTGACAGCTCGTCAAGCGACAGCAGTTCTGGGAGATGAAGACGTGGAGAGCAGAACCGTAAGATATGTAGAGTATATTGAAGAAAAAATCAATGGAACAGTTAAGCTTCCTATAAATCAGGCAAAAGAAATCAAGACAGGCGAGGAAATCCTTGTTATTTTGGGCTTTTTATTGACATTGACTCAGCAAATCATTTGTGTGTGTGTGTGAGCGTGACTGTGGGTGTGTGTGTGCTCACATGATAAAAAGGAACGCAAGGGAGGAGGCGGAGGATTATGTGAGAATTATGTGTGTGTGTGCGTGTAAAGACATTGTGTAGTGAATTTGTGGCTGTGTTCTTGTGGTAGTGAAAGTGGAAGATTGGTGGGTGAGCAAAGCTGCAGGTTTTTGGATCAGGGATCGTGTGTGTGTGCGTGTGTGTGTATGCACCCCTGGCAGCTGTTTGTTTTACCCAGAGAGGTCTTGGCAGTGTTCCTTTACTGTAACAGCTCCCACATGTTGGCACAGCACGGCACAGCGAGGGCACTCTCCCCAGGTGATGGGGGTCTGTGTCCATGTGTGTTCATGCTGAAAAGAGGCGGCGAGGGGGAGAACAAAAAGCACTTTCTGGCTTTTGCTTTAGTGCAGTTTTGTGTCTATAACATGAATTTGCATCAGTGTGTCTAATTGCCCACCATCAAAATGTGTACTGTTGTGTTTATGTTTTTCTTGCTATGAGTCCCTTTTAGTGCAATATCTCATGAACCACAAGACATACTATAATGAAACTTCCAGAAAGTAATTATTAGTTGTACGTCTACAAGTTGTAAACTTTTGAACTCAACCCAATTTAAGATGTACACCACAGCCAATTCACAAGAACTGCAACAAATCAGACGTTTGTGTAGGTTTTGCGTTGAAGTTTGGTGTGTCTGACCACAACTTGCCCTCCAGGCGCTACACAGTGTGCAACAACTTTGCCAAAAAAGTGTTAGCCGACACTGGATGTCTGTCATTAAATTATCTCACATCTTACTGGATGGATTTTTGAAACTACCAATGATTGCATGCACATCTAGCTGATTAACCTTTGGATTTAACCAAACTCAAGATGGCTGTATCAGCTAACTAACCTTAGCTAATATTCAAATGGCTATAACCCATTGATTTTTTTAAATTCAATTGACCTAAATTTTGATGTGGTAGTAACTGAGAAGCTATCAGAACACTAACTTTGAGCATCAACAGATCACGTGAGATGCCACAATATCCATGAGATTGTGCTTTTTTCCTCACGTTTGACTAAAAAGGCTACCGGTATAAGTCGGTCATTTTTCTCAACATAAGATGATCTTCGTGCAGATGTTTGTGAAACAGTCTGACTGTACAGCAAAATCTGGGACCATCCTTGAGGGGAAACGTTGTAAGTCAAGATTTGTCTTTTAAATCCCAGAACGTTCACAAAAATATAAAGTAATTAGAGCCATATACTGTAATTACACACTGGTAGCAGAAAAAATATCCACCGAGTGGTTTCTGAGCTATTTATCTGAATAGTTAGCCTGGAACTCGCCAGGCTAACTGGACTGGACAGGCTAATGTGACGTATGTTGCGCGGCGGCGGAGCTGCAACATACGTCACGGCCAAACGTTAACGATTGGGTAACCTCAGCAGAGGCCACGCCTCCAGCAAGAATCGGTTCTCTATGGAGAAAGTCCAGACCCTAGTACGAAGCGAAGTGAAGGACAAGGGTCTGGTTTTAACCAGGCTAAGAGGGACCTGTCTACAAACTAAAGAATGATGACAACAGCGACAATAGACTTTCCTTTGACAATCAACGATAGACAATCATAGAAGAGGCATACAGATTTTTTTAACAAGTTAAAAAAATATGTCAAAATAGTAAAACAGATAGATTATAAGGCAAATGTAGAAAACTAAAAACAGGAACATGTCTGCATTGGTTTTTGCCAGGAGTCCAACAGATTCTTAAAGCCATTTAGAGACGTCAAGGTTGAGAGCTTCAGATCTTTTTGTAAGATATTCCAGGAAGCAGGAGCAAAGTAGGAGAAGTCCTTTTGTCAAGTTCAGTCCTCACTGACGGAACACTGCAGGTAATCATGTCCTGAGAGCGCACACTGTAGCTGCACTTCTTGCTCCTTACAATCACCAAACATTGACCTGGATCAGAAAACAACCAAGCACCTTCAACCTGATCCTCTCTGCAACACCACTCATCTTCTCTGGACCACCTTCACGTCCATAGAAACCTAGGACCTTGTTTTATCACTCCTCTCCAGCTCCATCTACAACACAAACATTTGTAAGAAAAATATCATCTTCAAAACTAATATTCATTAATCAAGCAACCTGCTAATTTACAAAATATTCACATTTACTTCTCTTCCAGCCCTGTAAATATCTTCCCTTGTGAACAAAAGCACTTGCCTTTTGTTCACCTGACGCTGTCTCTTCCTCACTCAGCTAACTTGGAGTCAGCATCTAAACATGTTAGTAAATTACAGTTTAAAACAATGTTATACAACTTCAATTAAAATAATCTGCATTATCTCTTTAAAAACAGTTATAAACAAAACTGAAAGTTATGCACCATAACTCATGTTCCCTGAAGGAAGGGAACGAGGTGCAACATACTTGCTATGGGAATTGTGCCCCCGCGCGATTACCTGAAGGAATACATTCACGCCTTTATGGCATGGGCGTCAGCGTCGCGCCAGAGGCCCCGCCCTCTGTGCATTTAAGCGACCGACGCCCGTCCATCTTTCTCAAAAATTGCACTTCACCAGCTTTCAGCATTGAAATGGGCCAGATATGTTGCACCTCGTTCCCTTCCTTCAGGGAACATGAGTTATGGTGCATAACTTTCAGTTCCCTTTCAGTTTGGTCTCTCGGTGCAACATACTTGCTATGGGAACGTAATTCATTCACGCCCTTGAAATGCTCAGCAAAATGCATGTGAGAACCTCCGTCCTAAGAGACGGGCATCTCCCAGCTGCTTACTACAAGGGATGCAGAGAGCAGATGCCAAGAGGAAAAAAGCCAAATGCGAGAGACATCCACACGATGTCTCACATGGCCATGTATACAACACCAATTAGAGACAGCCTAAGCGTGCTCCAGTAGTGTGAGTACTCATCAACTCCTGTTTCCCTTTGAGCATTCTGAGGGACAGGAGGAGCAATGCTTTCTTTTTTTTTATGGCACGACTGTCAAGTGGAGCCCATCCTGATGTTGGAGATCAGTTAAGGAGAGGGGAAACCCTTCCATTATTCATTCATTCAACCTTTATTTATACAGGCTAGCCTCATTGAGCCACGGGGACTCATTTACAAGAGGGACCTGTCTCACTCACACCCAGGGTCAATTTAGAGTTACCAATCAGCCTAACATGCATGTTTTTGGTCTGTGGGAGGAAACCGGAGCACCCGAAGAAAACCCACGCATGCACGGAGAGAACATGCAAACTCTACCCAGAAAGGCCCCCGGACCGGGATTTGAACCGAGGACCTGCTCGCTGAGAGGCCGCAGCTCTACCAGTTGTGCCACCGTGCTGCCCATTATACATCTCCTAGGCAAAAAACATAAACATCAAGGGATACCCTTGTGAATGTTATTACTGCTTGTGTCAGGACAAAGCAACCAAAGCCTTAGGCTTTCAGCCAGTACCTTTCAAAGGCCAGGCTGAGAGTTGCCACAACCCTGGACGTGGGTGTAGAAGCTGTCCACGTGCCTGAGTCAGTAGGTCCCTATGAGGAGGCAATTACCATGGTGTCCCCGACAATATTGAGATCAACTCTGGGAACCACGGTTTGTGTGGCCACCTGGGGGCTATGAGAATCAAGGAGAGAGCTCCCTGACGTACCCGTTCCAATGTCGCCCCGATCAGAGTGACAGGTGGAAAGGCATAGTAGAGCACCCCTTCTGGCCAATCATGTGCCAGAGCATCTATCCCCAATGGAGCATCTGTCTGCTTCAAGGAGAAGTAGAGGTCACAGTGTGAGCTAGCTCTGCAAGCGTACCCGTTCCAATGTCACCCCGATCAGAGTGACAGGTGGAAAGGCATAGTAGAGCACCCCTTCTGGCCAATCATGTGCCAGAGGGTCTATCCCCAATGGAGCATCTGTCTGCTTCAAGGAGAAGTAGAGGTCACAGTGTGAGCTAGCCCTGCAAGCGAACAGGTCCACAGAGGCTCTACCGAAACGTGACCATACCTGTTCCACGATTCGTGGGTTCAGGTTCCATTCCAATGCCAAGAGAGGCCCTCTTGAAAGGGCATCTGCTCCATAATTCAGATCACCAGGGACATGAGTCACCCTAAGTGACAAGATTCTTGGAGCACACCATGTGAGCATCCTTCGTGTCAGATCAAGGAGGGCCCGGGACCTCGTCCCTCCCTCTCTGTTGATGAAGGACACCGTGGTCCTGTTATCTGATTTTACCAGGATATGATGCCCAGCAACCAGACCTTTACTGAAGAAGTATTTCAATGACAGGAATACGGCCAACAATTCCAGGAAGTTAATATGTAATTTGGCTTCCTGCTCGTTCCAAAGGCCGCAGGCGTTCTGGTTTCTGCAGATCGCTCCCATCCTGTTTTTGAGGCGTCCGTCGTGATGACTACACGGGACGACACCCTTCCCAGTGAGACCCCTTCCGTGAAAATGGACAGATCTCTACAAGCCCTCCCCCTCCCCCACATTGGTGCTTCTGACCATATCTGTGTTATGCTAAAGCCCATACAGGCCGCTGGTGAAAGTCACAAAACCAGTCCGCAAGCAGATACGAGTGTGGCCAGAGGGGTCTTCAGAGGCACTCCAGGACTGTTTTGACACCACAGATTGGGGTATGTTCAAAGAAGCTGCTACCACAAACAACAACACATGTCTCCAGGAGTACTCAGACACTGTATGTTCATACATCGCCAAGTGCATTGATGATGTTACCAACCTCAAAACCATCACTGTTCGGGCTAATCAGAAGCCATGGCTGACAGCTGAGGTTCACAGACTCCTGAAAGCCAGGAATGCTGCCTTCAAAGCGGGAGATCAGGTGGGCCTGAAGGCAGCCAGAAAGAACCTGACCCAGGGCATCAGTGAGGCCAAGGAGCAGTATTCCAGGAAAATAGCTCACCGTTTCAAGGACAGCAAGGATACACGCAGTCTGTGGCAGGGAATACAGACCATCACAGACTACAAACCCCCCCCCCAGACCTGTGACAGCTCAACCTCTACGCTGAATGAACTGAATGAGTTCTTCGCTCGGTTTGAGGCAAGTAACAGCACACCTGCACAAAAATTCCCCCCCTCTCCTGATGGCCAGGTGCTGGCGCTGTCCTCAGACAGCGTAAGGCGTTCATTCATCAAGATTAACGCCCGGAAGGCCTCTGGTCCTGACAACATACCTGGTCGTGTGCTGAAAGACTGTGCAGGGGAACTCGCAGCGGTCTTCACGGACATCTTTAACATCTCGCTGAGTCAGGCCATCGTCCCCACCTGTTTCAAAGCCACCACCATCATCCCTGTCCCAAAGAAGGCAACGCCCGCATGCCTCAATGACTATCGCCCAGTAGCACTCACCCCCATCCTGATGAAGTGCTTTGAACGGCTAGTCATGAAAAGCATCACATCTGTCCTCCCTGCCTCCCTGGATCCCTTCCAATTTGCATACCGACCTAATCGCTCAACCGACGATGCCATCTCCTCTGCCCTCCACACAGCTCTCACACATCTGGACACGAAGGACTCTTATGTTAGAATGCTGTTCATCGACTTCAGCTCGGCATTCAACACCATCATCCCCCAACAGCTCATCCATAAACTGGACAGTCTGGGGCTGAACACCTCAATGTGTAACTGGCTGCTAGACTTCCTGACCGGGAGACCACAGACAGTACGGATCGGGAGTAACACATCTAGCACCATCACATTGAACACAGGGGCCCCACAAGGATGTGTGCTGAGCCCCCTTCTATTCACCCTGCTAACACACGACTGCACACCATCGTACAGCTCCAACCACTTCATCAAGTTTGCGGACGACACAACAGTGGTAGGTCTCATCAGCAACAACGATGAGACGGACTACAGGAACGAGGTGAGCCGCTTGGCCTTGTGGTGCGGACACAACAATCTCACTCTCAACGTGGAGAAGACAAAGGAGATTGTCGTGGACTTCAGGAAGAGGGATGCACAACATGCCCCTCTGACCATCAACAGCACCGCAGTGGAGAGAGTGGACAGCACCAAGTTCCTGGGAGTGCACGTCTCAAAGGACCTGTCCTGGAGCAGGAACACTGCAGCACTGGCGAAGAAGGCTCACCAGCGCCTCTACTTTCTCCGCAAGCTGAAAAGGGCTGGAGCTTCAACCTCCATCATGTGCACCTTCTACAGAGGTGCCATAGAAAGTGTCCTGACCAGCTGCATCACTGTGTGGTTTGGTGCATGCACTGCATCCTGCCGCAAGAGCCTCCAGCGCATCGTGAAAGCAGCTGAGAAGATCGTCGGCACCTCCTTGCCCTCACTGCAGGACTTACACAGCAAACGCCTCACTCGGAAAGCCCACCGCATGGCAGGTGATCCCACACACCCACTACACAGCCGCTTTAGACTGCTGCCATCAGGGAGGAGACTGAGGAGTCTCCAGGCTCGTACCAGCAGACTGAGAGACAGCTCTGTTCATCAGGCAGTCAGAATGCTAAACACTCTGCCTGCTCTGCCTCCCCTCCCATTTGAACTGCCTTAACACAAAAAACTTTCTCACACATTACCACTCAACACAAAGTTTTTAACACTGGACTCTGTGTCATCAAACGGGTTATTCACTAAACTCTCGGTCATGTGTTCATTCAGTTTGCACTACTTCTCATATTTGCACTAATGTTTGTATTACATTACTGCCTATAGTCATACTACTGTTTACATTCACTGTTTACATTTATTAATACTGTTTACATTTATTACTACTGCTTTACATTTATTACTACTGTTTACATTTACACTACTTTTATCTACACTACTGCAGATACATATACAGCATTCTCTGACTAGCCTTATCTAAGGATGCCAAATGTGCCTTATGTGCCTCACTGCATATGCCACTTTGCCTCTATACCAACATCAACTACCTCATACATATACTGTGTACATTAACTTATATGCTGCTGTGCCACTCTTTGCAAATGTCAATGCTAGAACCTTCAGTTTATTTTATAGATATACTTTTTATACTTTTTATACTACTATGCAAAAACTCAGGACAGTATTACACTTTTATTATTTCATTTTATGCTTATGTTCATTGGGTGTTTGGTGTTTTAGGGGTGTTTGGTGTTTCAGTGTTGGTGTTAATTTTCATACTTTTATACTATTATGAAAAAACTCAGGACAGTGTTACACTTTTTTACTATTTTATGCTTATGTGTATTAAATGTTTTAGTGTTTAGTGTTTAGATGGTTACTGTTGCACCGAGGGACTGAGAGAAATGCAATTTCGGTCCTGTGTATGTCCTGTACATATTGCAGTTCTGACAATAAAGTTGACTTTGACTTTGACTTTGAAGGTTCCAGGGCCTTTAGACACTCTGGGTCTATCTTAACCTTTTCTGCTTGGTTAGGCAGAGCGGGTTGTATTTGTTGGTTTAACCATACCTGTATGGCCCGCATTTTCAATAATGCACGTGGCACACAAGGAATGGCTGCCGCCAAGAGGCCTAACAGGCGTTGGCACGTTTTCACAGGGACCAATGGTCCAGTTTAAATTTTCCCAGGCAATGGCGAATGGAGGAAACTCTTTCCTTCGAGAGCCATGCTCTATATTGGACAGTGTCAATCTGTACACCCAGAAATACGGTAATCTGTGACGGAGTCAGATCGCTTTTCTGTAGGTTTATGACAAAACCAAGAGACTCCAGGTGAGAGATCACCTTAAAGGAGTGTGACAGCACCTGCCTTCTGCTTCCAGCCAGAATTAGCAGGTCGTCCAAGTAATTCAAGACCCTGAGTCCTTGATTCCTAAGAGGGGTCAGGGCTGCATCCAGACATTTAGTAAATGTACGCGGAGCAGTCTTTAAACCAAAGGGTAAGGCTTTGAATTCATAAGCTTTACCTTTGAATGCAAAACAGAGGAACTTTCTGTGTCTCCTCCACACGCCTATATGGAAATAGGCCTCTTTCAAATCCAGTGTACATGCGTAGTCTCCTGGTCTCACAGACTGGAGAACTTGCCGCAATGTAAGCATCTTGAACTTGAAAGTTTTAATTCTTTTATTGAGAATCCTGAGATCCAGAATCGGTCTCAAGGAACTGTCCTTTTTGGGCACCAGGAAGTACTTGTTGTAATGACCAGAGCGTAGTTTGCGTCCTGAGACCAAACTAATCACTCCCTTTTGCAACATTGTTGAAACTTCCCTCCTCAGCACGTGTGCGCGTGCAGGGTTGATATTAGATTGCAACACCCCTGAGAAACGGGACGCTCTCTTTGAGAACTGCAACTTGAGCCCGTGGCGTATTGTTGTCATGACCCAATCATTTGGTAGACACGCCTCCCAAGCCTGTGCATGCGCGCTGAGCCTGGATGGCATGTTGAATTGTTGCTCCTCGTGTTTCAGCGCCAAAGGGGTGATCTTTGACCCCTCTCGCGCTTTTTCGAGCAGGCTACTCGGCCCAACAGAAGATATCGCGAGATCAGGCCGTCTCTGGCGGATCTCGTGAATCTTGCTGTGGTTCATAGTTTGACCATGCGGTCTGGGTTTTATAAAAATGGGACTCGAGTCAAGAACCAGGGCAGTCTGTGCTTTGGTACTTTTATTTTCATACATGTTTGAAACAGTGACTGTTTTGTTTACATATACAGTAGGCGAGTCATGTTTGGTGCGCGCACGCATGTCGTCAGCTCCTCGTAGTTTTTTACAAGCAGAGACTGGGATCAGAAATTAGGTTCCCATACCTCGTGGGCGGGCAAACCTGTAAAATTATCAGTTCGTCCTGGCTCATCAGGTCCGAAACTGGTTTCCGTAAGAGGAGGTCGAAGCAGCACTTGGACGGTACTGAGAAGCCTCATAGTCCCCCGCGGGTCTCTTTCGTGGGAGACCACGCGTGTTTTCCTTTGGTGGGCGAATTTTTTCCTTGGCAAACCCTCGCGGAGGGCTTCAGCTTGTTTGCGTCTTTGTTCCAACCTTGCCTGGACACGTTCCAGGGCTCCCCCAAAGAGTCCCGTCGACTCGATCGGGTGCTGTAGGAAAGTGGACCTCTGGTTCTCCGGGAGGTCCGACAATGTTAGCCAAAGATGGCGCTGGGCGACAACTATTTCTGCCATTACTTTGCCCTAGGAAATAGCTACTGTCCCCATCATGCTGAGCACGAGGTCAGAGGCACGGCGGGCATCTTCTATGGCCTCAGTTACGGCCTGTTCGTCCTTTGTTACCTGGATATCCTGTAGTTTTTCTGCCAGGTACGCCTGCACCATGCTCGATGCATTCATTGCGCGAGCCGCGAGGCCTCGGGCCTTGTAGCACTTCTCAAATTGTTTCTCCGAAGCGCGGCAGGCCCTGCTGGGTAGTGCTGGTTTCATCCCCATGGCTGTGGAGGCCAGGTGAGCTGCCAGAGACTTCTCTATCGGGGGTGCGCTGGCGAGGCCCAGAGCCTCCATTCTCGCGACATCCAAGAGTCGGGACAATGGCCGCATGATGGGAGCCTTGGGTTCCATCCAGGAGCATTTGAGTTCCATGAGAAAGTCAGGAAAAATTGGCATATTTTGCGACGTTGTCGGTTGCTTCGCATAGAAGTAGCTTCCCGCCAGCCTCGTAGCTTGTTGGCGAGGCGTGGGGTCTGGCCACGTGACCTGCAGGGCATCAGCGACCCTGTGGCACAGGTCGAACAGAGCGGGTACCGACGGTTCTGCGCCAGGTTCTGGGAGGAATGAGCAATTTCTTCCTTGTCACCGTATTCGGCGTCTATGTCGAACACTTCTGGCGTCGAGTCCTCGACGGCAAGTGAGGAGTCCGACGCATTGTCCTCTCCGACTCGGCCACTGCACTCCAGGTCCACGTTTTCGGGCTCCGGTTCTGGAGCAAGCAGGTTAGTGCGACGTGCGACCTTCATCGCTGCGGTCCTTGCCATAGATTTGGCCAACATGTCCGTGCGGCGTTTCCTCACTGTGGCCGTCAGTTGACGACAGTGGGGACAGGAGTCGGGAGATTCCAGCGCTTTCCTCGCGTGTAGGATCCCTAGGCAGACAGGACAGGCCTCGTGGGTGTCCGTCGCCGAGAGGGAGTAGCCGCATCCGCTGGAGCATGGGCGCGAGCGAGGAGTCGTCGTCCTTGCTTTCTTCTTCTTTGTCCTCCGCTTTCCCTTCTCGGGAGCCATGTCCGGAGACGAGAAGAGTAGAAGTTGGTCCTAGTTTCCTTTTGTTCGAAGCCGTCTTCTCCGTCGTCTTGCTTTCGCTGGTAGACTGCTAGAGATTAGCAGACGGTTGTGACGCAGTTAGCGCCGTCAAGCGAAGCTATGGAAGAGAAGAAAAACTTCAGGTAAGTAGAAAAATGCTGGACTAGCATTCACCAGCCCAGTAGTACGTAGGAAAATTTCTCTGTACGCTCAGTGTAGGGAGCAAGCTCACCTCAATCAAGCGACGCGACAACAGAGAGGTCTCGCGATGTTCAGGTGTTTAAGCGAGGTGAAGGGCAAAAAAGAGAAAGATGGACGGGCGTCGGTCGCTTGAATGCACAGAGGGCGGGGCCTCTGGCGCGACGCTGACGCCCATGCCGTAAAGGCGTGAATGTATTCCTTCAGGTAATCACGCGGGGGCGCAATTCCCATAGCAAGTATGTTGCACTGAGAGCCCAAACTGAAAGGGAACTTTCTTTTGTTCAGATAAATGTTAAAAGGCATTCATGCCTGAAGAATTAAAAATGTTGCCATTCTTATAGTTTTGGAATTACATTTTTTAAACGCCAGGAGATTTTATAATACTGTATATGAAAGCGATATAGTACTTTTAACATCTTATTGTGGGATTCCTGGTTTTTCTGTCTGTTTATCACTCTTCATTCCACAGCCAATCACTAAACTCACCACACCTGCTACCACCCTGAGGAGAACTGCTGACTCACCTATTTAAGCATCAGCCAGACACCTTTTCAGTGCTGGGACCTCTTCTGCCAATCGGACCTTCCATGGCCTGACTCCTCTGGTCTTCTCCAAGACTCTCTACATCCATGGGTCTCTACCTCTGTGGATTATTCAATGTCCCATCACCATCTTCGCTATGCATCTACTCTGACTGGATCCTCTCACTCAACTTGTTACAACCCCTCCTTCAACTCTCCTCCAGAACACCTCCTACAAAACAAAAGTAAGAATTACAATTCTTCTATGCAAGATTCAAATTAATCATATTGCCTATGGACATATACTGTACTCGCCAACTCTCCCCGCTTCCTTTTCAGCTGCTCGAGTGATTTTTATCTGCACTGTAAATAAACAGCACTTACCTTTTTATCCTGCCTTGTGTCCTTACTTCCTTAGTCTGCTATTTGGGGTCGACGTTGAACCAAAACCTGATATGTCCCAGCCAATGGACCCCCCCAGGCAAGACTGAGGAAGTAAGGGCCCAGTTAGGGCCACTAGGAAACTTTGACAGTCTCGCTTTAACGTTACAACAGATTATCACGCTGCAGCAAACCACCCAAGATAAGTTGGGGAGCTTGGTGTCTTCTCTACAGAAGAGGTTACCATCACAACTACACCCCTCCGGATCCTTAACAAAGCCAAATGGAGTTTCTCCTAAGGAACCAGACATTCGACCTTCAGAGTTTTTTGAAGGTAACACACAAAAATGTGGTGGTTTTATTCTTCAATGTGAATTAGCATTTAAAGGACAACACCCACCATGACAGTAACAATTCACCATATTGAACTATTACTGTAGTAGAATATTTCGTCTATTTTCATTTTTGCATTTGGGCCAGGCGAGGGTTAAAAAAAAACAAAAAAAAAAAACCGAGTCCCGAATGAATCCGGAAACGCGGCCGAAAAGTGTCGAAGTGTGGAGTGACTTTTGTCACGTCTCCACCCAGAAGGAAGGGATGAGTTTCCATGGAGGTTTATGAGAGTGAGAGTAAAACTGCATATTTCCTGGTGCATTTTTGTGTACAGCTGGACCAGTGCTCTGTTTTTATTTTTTATTTATTTTATAGACCTTTTTAATAAGATATAACACCGCTGCGACTGTTGCTGGCTGCTCTCCTCTCCTCTGCCCAGAGAGGAGCGAGCCGCGCGGCTTCTCCCGTCTTCTCCCTGGCTCCCCGTTCCGCTGCGTCAGCTTTGAAGTTCGTGCCGGGGCTCGGTTCTGTCCCAGCCTTGTTGCTGGAGCACGGGGAAGCACGGGAGAGCACGGGGAAGCACGCGCGCTCAGAGCTCCGCGCCGCGGCTGCCTTTCTGTATCCCGACCTGTCTGGTCAGGGGAGAGAATAAAAAGCCGATGCGGAAATTAATGAATTTGTCGCGATCAAGCGAATTAAACTAGTATGTCTACGTGGATGCTGCTCAGAATATGACAGACATCAGTGAGCGACCGCTTCTCTTTTTTTTTTCCTCTCTTAGAGCAGCGGTCATGGAAGTTGATGAAGGCTTATTATAACTCCGCCTGTAACTCCAAGGCGGAATCTTTAGTGATGTGAATGCCCATATTTGGAGAGGGGCAGATCTTCCCGGAGCTTCTGCTAAAATCTGCTATAAATCATGAAATAACACATTTAGCGTTATTTCTCTACAATATAAATAAACGCTCCTGTATTATTTTTAAATAAACTAATAAATATTAATGGCGATGCAATTTGAAAACATGGTGGGTCATGGACTTTAAACAAGCCCCAATTACCTATGACTCAGACTTTGCTCGCATTACGTACATTATAAGCGCACTAAAGGGTGAGGCTCTTCAATGGGCACAAGCCTACCTCCGACGCTCCGTTGATAACTTGACATATTCCACGTTTTTAAAGAACTTTCTCCTGGTGTTTGACCACCCTCTCCAACAGGAGGAAGCGGCTCAAAAACTGTTTACCTTATTTCAAGGGAAGGAGATGTGGCAAAATTTGCAATCCACTTCCGCATCCTCGCTGAGGAGTCCGGATGGGGAGAGAAGGCACTCCGTAGTACATTCATGAAGGCTCTTAATCGCCAGATAAAGGACAAACTAATTACTGGTGACATCTCGCCCGACCTAGACGAAGTAATTGCTTTGGCCATCCGCATCGACAATCGCGTTCGAGAGAGCCTGCTCGAGGATGACTTCAACTCCCGTGAGCCTCTCACTTCCGGAAGTTCCACCCTCACAGCTCCCGAGTCTGTTTCCGAAGTGGAGCCGATACAAGTCGGAAAGAACATACTCACTCCTGAGGAGCAACAGCGACGTCATGAGGCCAAGGCATGTATGTATTGCAAAAAACAAGGTCACGTAATAAAAGACATACAGGCTGTTGTTAAAAGCCAACGCCCACCAGTAAGTAAGGAAATACGGGTACCAAGCTCTTTCTCCAAAGAATTTAACTTTGCCTGTAATTCTTTGTTTGAACTCTGTTAATCACCATACAGGCATTAATCGATTCTGGGGTCAAACAGAGTCTCATCAGCAGAGATTTGGTGGACAAACTACAGGTTTCCACAACCAGTCTGGATTCATCCGTTTCTGTCACCGCCATCACAGGACAAAACATCTCATCTATCTCTTTTAAAAATTAAAGATTAAGTTTGTGGTCTCAGGAAATCACAGAGAGATGGGTGAGTTTTTTGTATTCGACCTTCCCACATCACAACTCGTGTTAGGATACCCCTGGTTAAAGACTCACAATCCACATATAAACTGGACAGAAAACAGAATTAAAGATGGGGAGAGGAATGTTCATTAATATGTCTCCGTTCTGCCATCTCTCCTAGTTCCTCTCCCCCATTGGCAAGGGAAAAGATTGATCTTGCCAACATCCCCATCAGTTACCACTCTCTGGCACCGGTCTTCAGCAAACAGCAAGCATTATCCTTACCTCGTCACAGACACTACGACTGTGCTATTGATTTACTTGCTGGAGCTCCTCTACCTGCTAGCAGATTATATAACATATCAGGCCCTGAAAAAGCTGCCATGAAAGAGTATATTGATGACTCACTTAAATCTGGTATTATCCATCCATCCATATCTCCACTTAGGGCAGGTTTCTTTTTCGTCTCAAAGAAGAACAAATCCCTTCGTCCATGTATTGACTATCGGGGTCTAAATCAAATCACCATTAAAAACAAATATCCACTTCCTTGTATCAACTCTGTTTATGAACAACTACAAGGTTCAACTAACTTCACAAATCTAGACCTTCGAAATGCTTATCACCTATTTCATATACGCGAAGGGGACGAATGGAAAACTGCCTTTAAAATACCTCTTGGACATTTCGAATACCTGGTCATGCCCTTTGGGTTGACTAACGCCCCGGCAGTTTTCCAAGCTCTTGTTAATTACGTCCTATGAGACTTTCTTCAGGTCTTTGTTTTTGTATACCTAGATGACATCTTGATCTACTCTAAAGATGAGACACAACAAACTCGACACATGAAAGCGGTCCTTCAACGATAATTGGAAAACCAACTGTTTGTTAAGGCCGATATGTGAGTTCTACAAGTCTTCTGTCACCTTCTTGGGTTTTATTTTTGAGAGAAGACAGGTGAGGTCTGAACCAGACAAGATTACAGCTGTGGTGGATTGGCCTACGCCCACTAATAGGAAACTGTTACAGCGATTCCGGTGGTTTGCCAACTTTTACAGGTGCTTTAGCACTACCCAAATTTTAGACATTTGACTATTCTAACTATAGCTCCCATGGGAGTTAGTCAAATGACAAATTGAATTAGCATTTTTGCAGAGGCGTAGCCAGAATTTCATGAGGGGCGGTTCGTTTAAAAGAAGTCTGGACCTTTTCAGACAAGCGTGCCTCGATAGCTCAGTAAGAAGAGCGCTGGCTCGCCGTTCCGAACCTTATGGGTTCAATTCCCACATGGGACAACGTTTTTTTTTATTTTTTTATTCATTCCAGATTAAAAAAACACAAGAAAACTATTTACAAAACAACAAGAAATAAAGCATAAAGTTTTTTTTAATCTGGAATGAATAAATAATCTAAAAAAATAAAAAAAAAGTCATACCTTGTGGGAATCGAACCCACGAGGTCTAGATAAGGTTAGGAGCAGCTAACGGCGCAATGCGTTACCCAGTGAGCCACCAGGACGTGTGTATTTTTGAGCTCCACATTTATTATAAACAAACCGCCCCTCATAGAATGACTAGTTGGGACTTCATAGGCAAAGTAATGCGTTTCCAGTGAGCTACCAGGACGTGTCTATATTTTAAGGTCCACATTTATAAACGAACGAACCGCCCCTCATAGAATGA
>JBBPBX010001743.1:79822-98415 GCA_038048925.1 Garcialebias charrua | reverse complement strand
TTTGCCTATGCCAGATTCTAGCACTTTACCCCACTCCACATTTGAGCCCAATTCCTTGCTGTGTGTAATGCCTGAACCAAGAACTGAGCCCAATACCAAGCTGTAGCCATAGCCTCAGCATCTTCACTGCCACCTGAACAGCTCTAGCCTAGTAGAATAACACTAGCCTAGAACACATTACCATGAAAGAGTTCCTATCCTGGACACTGCCAACACCACAGGCATTGCCCAGGACTCCACTCCAAGCCAAGTTCAAGTCACTAAACTAATCCAGGCCAACATACCCCCTCTGCCAAATGAAGTTACTGATATTGAGGAGTTCCACAAGAATCTTCTCAGCTGAGGCAGTTTCCTATTTTGGGGTCTGTTGGTGTGTTTTCTGTTATTAACAGGGTCCTGACTGGTTCCCTGTAATCCAGTAGCGTCTTCCAGTTTAATTTTTTTTTAACCATTTCAAGAAACCTCTTTCCATGGCTATTTTGTTTAGTTCATCAAGGAGGATTCCAAGGCATTCACTGATCAGCCAAAGGGCAGTGATAGAGGTTCAGAGTGAAATAGATGGCCCACTAAAGCAGCTTGTGAAGTTGCTGAGCAACATGTTTTGTTCCTGGGAAAAGTAATGCAGTACTGCTCACAAAGGAATATAAGAGAAGTTAACAGAATGTAAGACAGAAAATGCATACAAAGGTTGTATAACACAACACTTAATGTCCATTCTACTACTATATTAATGAATTAATGGAGTGTCCTGGGGTCTCCTTCTACTTGGACAAGCCTGGAACACCTAGGGTGGCATACAGGGTTCATCTTTACCAGATGCCTGAACATCTCAACTGCTTCTTTTGGATGTAGAAGGGAAGCAGCTCTACTGAGTTAACTGAACTATTCACCGTTATTTCGTTCCTACAGAGTTTGTGACCATTGGAGAGATTAAAAGTGTAGCCCAGCCTTGTGGCTTCCTCTTAACCACACCTGAGCATAGATTTTTTTTTCTTCACTTTTTGTCAGCTTTCCTGTAAGTCAGATTTTAACAAGTTTATTTTTGTCTGGTTTGGTTGTTTTTGCCAAATTCCTGTTTCATGCACTGCTGTTCAGTCTGCCATCTGCTGCTTTCTTGGTACAATGTTTTATTTTATTTTTTTTAAACCTCCATCCTTTTGCTTAATTTGTTTTCTTCACCTCTATACAGGTAGTCCCCGATTTACGAGCGAGATCCGTTACAACGAGGCGCTCGTAAACCGGAAATCTCGTAATTTGGAACGGCCGCCATTTCTCTCGTAAATCCGGAATTTCGCTCGTAAATTGGAACGGTTTTCGCTAGCGCGACTACAAACACTCTATTTTCATCCAAAAACTGCTTATGAGTGCATAAAAATGATCGGAAACGTGTGTCCATATGCTTAGCTAACTAACTGTGGTGAAAAAACACATGAAAACTCAGTATTTTTTTCGTTTTTTCCAAAAATTCGCAGCTCGTAAGTCTGGAACCTCGCAGATCAGAGCGCTCGTAAATCGGGGACTACCTGTATTAAGTAATAAGACAATAATGTTGATTTTTTTTTCATGGTTTTAATTTATATGAATGAAAACTCTCAAGATGCATCCTTTATTAATTTAAGTTATAAAAGCAAGTAGACCACCTTACTTTGCAGCGAAGTGCAGCCTGTGTTCAACTACAGGCAATGCCACTACATGGCAACTGCCTAAATAAATCATTTAACTGAATGATAAAAATCTAAATGAATCAGTTCAGTGGATATTTAAATGTGTTCGAAATGCTACCGTCTCAAAGATAAAAGCCTCTCTAAATCACTGTCTGGTCTTTCTAATGGTTTCATATAGACAATCATAAAAAAGTCCATTAATTGAAAAGCTGTTATCAATCATGGCGAATGACAATTTGACCTAGGTGGAGCAAACATAATGAAGAGACGGAAATAAGTGTTTTTTTTTCTGGAAGAAAAGAAAAGAAAAATCTTAATTCACCAAAGTTCATGCTCAGTAATCCAGGTACAAATCCAACAATGTTCAGTAAGGTCATCTGGAGGGTCTCTTTTTATTTTATTTTATTTTATTATTTTTTTTGGCTGAGATGCCTCGTCTTTCATCCAAAGGAATTATTCAGGTTGAGGAGCCACAAACAAACTGGAGTCCCACAAGCGCCACACTCCCATAGTGGAAAAAACAGTTTGCTGGTGATAAATTTCTGGGACCTGCCCTCTCCCTCATCAACTCCTCTAAGGCAGCCATGCCAAAATGGTTCAAATTGCAAAAGTTCATGCTCAATAATCCAGGGACAGAGGGTCAGCCACAGAAACGAACTTATCACAAACAATTTTTTTTTCCGGCTATGGGAATGTGGTGCTTGAAGGACTCCAGTTTGTTTGTGGCTCCTCGGACTGAAGAAGTCCTTTGGATGAAGGACGAAACGTCTCAGCAAAGAAAATTTTGTTTGAATTAAAAAGAATACAGCGAGTGCATCTTCCCTCATGACAAGTTCTGGATTTTTATTTTTATTAATTTTTTACTAATTTTAAAACTCAAGTTTCTTCTTGTGCTCTAACTTTTTTTTTACAAAACATCACAATTTACTGGATTTAGGCATTTTGTAAACAAAGAAGCATCTGCTACCCTAATCCCTTACTTTGACGGAGAACTAATGATGGTTTGCTGTTGCATACACTGTTTACCATTCATATGTTTTCAGAGAGAGAAAAGAGTAGTTTAAATGTCAAGGAAAATGTTGATGAAGGTCAACAGATCAGTTTCAACTCACATAATGAAAGGTCTTCATAGGGCACGTCTGTTTCATAACTTTGGTAATATTTTTTCTTTCTCTTTTTTTACAGGACAATGCTTCCCAATGATTTTGCTACAGAGAACAAATTCTGGCATAATCCATCAACTGGCACCTTTTCTATACTGCTTGAGATAGCAGTCCACATCTAAACATATGTCATTGTGTCAGATAATACCTTTAGCCCTGTTAACGATGAAGATAAGAGAGCTTGTATGATCAAAATCCATTGCTATAACATTATAAAGTGACTTCGTATTAACTGTATAAATCCAGGTTTACTCTGTGAAATAAATATTGGCTTTTTGAATGTCATGGCGAAATGCCACGCAGTCAATGGATGGTCACAAACATTGCTCCATGGATAGCTATTAAGCCAATGTATGTGGCCTCGGTGTGCTATGGGTAATATTTTCATTTGACTTGTTTAAATGATTTTCTGATTTGGCGGAAAATATAGACACAGCGAAAATGTCAGACTCCTTCCAATATCTGAGCACAGAAACTTGCTGCTGCCCTACAGTATGTACCCTCAAATGACTCTGAGATTCAATTGTTCTGATTCATGATGGGAATAATTGCTCTAATATTGCACAATACTGGAGAGAGCTTTACACTCACAGCTGGTCCACGAGGGGCTGACATTTAAGAAACTCTCTTCAGGGAGGACCCATTGCCTCTCACAGTTGGAGACCGTGTAGCTGTCATTGGTTACTTTAATAAACACTTCATCTTGTCATCTAGCATGTCTAAGACAAACGTCACAAACATGCACATAATGTAAACTTTAAAATAAAACAGAGGCATACATAACTTTCACGAGAGCGTTAATTGATGTTTCAATTTTATTTTATTTGGGGCTACAAATAATGATTATTTTAGTTTCAATTACCATATTTTTTGCCGTATTGTCACACATTTTTGCATATATTTGTAAGTCCTGCAACTTATACACTGAAGCAACAGATCCCCCACACCCCCACCCCACCCCCCATCAGTCAGGAGTTCCAGCAAACTATTTCCCCACCAAGCAGTAAACACCTTAAGTGGACCAACCAGTTTGCTGGAGCCAAGATGGTTTCTGGGGGCCGTCCTGTCCCTCGTCAACTCCTCACAGGCAGGTAGCCACAGCCAAAGTGGTTCAAGGAAAGAAAGTTCATGTTCAATCATCCAGGTACCAAATCCAATGATTCTCAGTCAGGTCATCTGGACAGCTTCTTTTTTATAGAAACGTTTCACCCTCCATCATTTGAACACTACCATTTTCAGCCAATAGGGGGCCCTTGAGTAATATAGCATACCAAGTGTCTCATTACTAGGTAAAAGTGGCTATGAGATACTTGGCTTGCCATAGAGGTCACCTTTACTATGGACACACATTTACTATAATGTCGAGCAACCAACTAATTGTTTTTAGGTGGTTATCGTGTTAAATTTTGAAGAAAAAAATGCACAACAAGTCCTTTGTGCTCTCCAGCTGCTGCAAACTGATTTTTGAAATGATTTGACCAATATAGTGCATTTGTTAAATAAAATAAACTGAGACATGCCTTTACTATAATGTCGAGCAAACAAATGATTGTTTTTAAGTGTTAATCTTGTTAAATTATCCCGTTCTTGTTAAGTCCTCCTGTGCATGCTCCCGTGGACGCCATTTGGCAGCCAATTGATTTTTGGCACAACGCCGGCCCACGATTCTGGTTTGTCAAAAGTGACACATAATAGATGTGACTTATATGACAAAATGACCTATTTATGTTTTTTCCCACTTTATTAGACCTATTTGGACTGATGCGACTTAAATGGCGGTGTGATGTGTACGGCGGAAAGTACGGTAATCTAAATTACTAATTTTCCTCCAAAAAACAAAACCAACAATTAGCGATGGGAATTGAGAAGCGGTTCTTTTAGAGAACCGGTTCTTAGTAGTTCAATTCCCTGGAATTGTAGGCTGCTTGTCTTAAGGATTCAGTTTATCGATTCTACTGACTCGTCGTGATGACGCATTTACGTGATTACTTCACAGATATGTGCCGTATTTGGTATTCAACATGGCGTCAAGGAAGAAGTGGTCTTGCGCGCGGCTCTACTTCACACAAAAAAGAAAACGAAACCAGAGCTACTTTCAACACATGCAACGTGTCAATTACAATAAAGGGCAGAAATACTTCTAACATGAAGCATTTGACCACTCAGCAAGCAGTTAGTTTGCACAAATGTACCGTCTTTAACATGCTGCTTGGTGGTGATGGAAGTGGAGCTAACAAAGCGCCCTCCTCTGTTTTAAATGTTGCAGCAGGTAACGTTAAACTCCTCCAGTTCCTGTCACTTGTTATATGCTGGTGAAGATTCTCAGTCGTCCAGGACATGATAAAATCAAAAAAGGCATTCAATACAAGATCAACTGGACTTTATTTGTTGCAGAAGACGTTTCGACCTCTATCCAGAGGGCTTTATCAATTCTATTCCTTGATTAGATATCAATTGCTTAGAATTGATAAAGCCCTCTGGATAGAGGTCGAAACGTCTTCTGCAACAAATAAAGTCCAGTTGATCTTGTATTGAACGCCTTTTTTATGTCACTTGTTACCTTTTTGCTGTACTGCTTCCACTGTACATGTATTTTATAAATAATCTCCATGTTACAGACCCCAGATTTAAATCCAGGATGGATGAGAATATCATCTGGGACAGGCTCAGGGCAGCAGCTGTGGCAGAAAACACTCAGGCAGTAACAACAACAGCAGAGGTATTTGAATTAGAAAATGTACAATAATAAAAAACTGTGTTTTAGCTGAGAAGTATCTCTGTGTCCAAGCATCCTCCACCCCATCTGAGAGGGTGTTCTCCACAGCTGGAGATACTACAAGTCCAGAAAGATCTCGTATCCTTCCTGAGAAAGCAAACGTTAATATTTCTGCACAGAAAAAGCTAGCTTGTTAAAATTTAAAAGGGTGGTTATGTTTTTTTTTTTTGATGATGTGTTAATGTTAATTAGGAATTATTTTTTCATACAAGTTCTATTTTTGTCCTGGTGAAAGATCATTAAATACTTCATGCACACAAATGGTTTACTATATTTTATTGCCTAACCAAATGAGAATTTATAACAGAATTGATAAGGTATTGAATCAATAAATTATATCAATAAAGGAATTGGAATTGCCAAATTCTCATCAATTCCCATCCCTACCAACAATTGAGGAAAATGTTGACAGTCAGCTTTGTCATTTATTGTGCACCACACAGTAAAATGTCAATTGATTTAAAACAAAAGTTAAAAATAAATGTTTAATATGACAACTCCAGCATGACAATGAAATAAAATTAATTTCTTATAGCACTTTTATTTTTTACATGTTTTGTTTTGTTTTTATTTAAAACAATACAAACGTCTGAATATTCTGCATATTGTAAAGATAATTCTTCTGAAGCAAGTCAGTCACTCTGACTCTTTAGAAAAAGGAGAATATGCAACTACTACACAGAAATCATGGAAACTGTAACATTGTTTTGATTGTATAATTATGAATTTGATCCAACCCATTTAGCCCCACGGGCAACAATTGTTGCCAAAGTGTATCACTGTCATTTTCCACTCAGTAAAAAAATCTCAAATGTATTAATGCAACATTTTCCACCTATAAACTAGTAGACAAGTTAGACAAAGGTTTTGATTTAAAAAAAAATGTTTCCAAGTGCTTCCTGTTGCATGATATCACATGCTTCCTGGGCCATCCGGCTGAAGACGTGGAATATGGAAATTGTCCTGAAAAAAGGTAATTTTCATAACATTTCTTATGGTTTTCCCCCATAAATTTTTATACTTATTTAATCTTTCAAGTCTCTACAGTAACACTTTCCACAAAAATTGTACCTAGGATAAATATTTTTTTGTTCATGGGCGTCTTTTTGTAAGTGGCAACAAAAGTTGCCAATGGGCACATAGCTTGTCGCTAACTACAGGAAAAACACTGTCTGCAGGATTGCACCTAATTTTCTTATTTCAAATTGTAAAATCAATCAATCAATCAGCTTTATTTATATAGCACATTTTAAAAACCGCAGGGTTAGCCAAAGTGCTGTACAGTAAAACAAAAGATAGCTAACTAAAACGATTATAAAAAAAAAAGCAGCATACAAAAATAAAAATACATATACCAGTCTCACTGCAGGTGGGTTAAAATGCCATAAAAGAACAAGATCACGTGTTAAAAGCCAAGGTATAAAAGTGTGTTTTTAAAAGGGATTTAAAAACAGGAAGAGAGGAGGCCTGTCTGACACTCAGTGGCAAATTGTTCCACAACCTGGGAGCAGCAACAGAAAACGCTCTGTCACCTCTGAACTTCAGCCTAGTTTTGGGCACTGTCAGAGTCAGAGTCAGAGTCAGAGTCAGAGAGTCTTTATTGTCATTTGCACCGCATGTGGTACATGTGATGAAAACGAGATTATGTACACGGGGTCCCAGTTACATCCAACAACAAATGAAAGAGAAAAACAGTAATAACATCTAGAACTAACTAAGAAAAACATCAACTAGTAATACACTAAGCCTAATATAGTGGGAATAAACAGCAGCACGAACATGAGTTTGTATGAGCAGATGGTCACAGATGAACACAGCAACAAGAAAACAGATCAGCATCAGTATGATGTGATATTTTGCAGTGTTTATTTTTTATTTTATTTTTATTTATTCATGAGTCTAACAGCCTCAGGGTAGAAGCTGTTCCTCAGTCTAGTGGTTCTACACTTGATGCTCCTCAACCTCCGTCCTGAGGGGAGTGGGGCAAAGAGTGAGTGTGCTGGGTGAGTGAGGTCTTTCATGATGCAGGTCGCTCTTTTTCTGCATCTGGAGGTGTAAATGTCTGTGATGGTGGGGAGACTGACTCCAACAGACTTCTGTGCAGCAGCAACTGAAAATGATGTGCAATGTCTTATTTTAGTCTTCCAAGGATACTCTTCCTAGCAAAATAAATTATGTAGTCAAGGCCTTTGTGTCTAAGATTTTTATTCGCTTCCATAAATCATTCTCTTGCTAGCTAACATAATTATTTTGCTAGCCTAACATTAGCTTGTGTTTCACTGAGGTGAAAGATGTTGATGATCTAGCCATATGTAGGAAGCCACACAGATCTGGTGGAAACTGGACTTGGTCAGGGAACAAGTGTGGTTCTTGGCCTGGCAGAGAAAGCTGAAGTTCCACCTGGAGTCAAGTTTTACCATGACAACCTCTTCACAATCCTGTCCATGGTGGATGAGATGACCCTGAGAGGCTATGGCAGCTGTGGCACGATGCTACAAGCTCAGCTCCACAAGGTTCCTTTCATAGAACCCCAGACCTTCAAGAAGACGCCCAGAGGAAATGCTGAATACTGTATCTGGTTGAGGCAGAGAAGCTGATTGTAAGGTGGAATGACAACAGCATGGTCACTGTGGTGTCAAACATGGAAAGGGAGTTCATCGAAACTGAGGCAAAGAGATGGAACAAACAAAAACGGACCATGGACAAGGTCAGACAGCCCAAGTGTATCCAGGAACACACACATGGGAGGAGTGGACCTGCATGACCAGTTTGTCAGCCGCTACAGAGTCAACATATGGTCCAAGAAGTGGTGGTGGCCATGCTTCAGCTGGGCCCTGAACAGTGCCATGGTGAACAGCTGGTGCTATTACAGGTACACAAGGCTGCATGTTATTTAGCAATATCACAATCGTGTTTGTGATGTTTGACATGAGGTGATCGCTAGTGCTCTTCATTTGACAAGAGCAACAGTGATGATATCCAGACCAACATCACAAACTCAAGCATGATATTGCTTTTACAGAACATTCTACATATGGGGCATGACACTGTAGAAAGGAGGATATTGATAATTCATCAATAGCATCATAAATGAACAAAAACATGGCATATTCATTCATCTATCATGCTTGTTTTTTCATTCATTTAGAACCTGGAAAAGTGGGCAGAAAGATCTCTCCTTCCAGAGGCTGGTAGCACAGAGCCTTCTCCTGTGCCATGGAACAAAGCCAAGTAGGCAGGGCAGAAGATTTTTAATGGCTGTGGCGATAACTGATGCCACCAGGTTTGATCATTTCAACCACTGGCCCTGCAACACTGGTAGCAGGTACAAGCGATGCAAAAACTGTGGCGGACGCACATTGTTTGCGTGTGAAAAGTGTGATGTGCCACTACATTTGGAGTGCTTCAAGAGTCAAGTCAAAGTCAAAGTCAACTTTATTGTCAGAACTGCAATATGTACAGGACATACACAGGATTGAAATTGCGTTTCTCTCAGTCCCTAGGTGCAACAGTAACCATCTAAACACTAAAACACTGAAACATATAATAAACATAAGCATAAAATAGTAAAAGTGTAACACTGTCCTGAGTTTTTGGCCCCGCGCGTGGGATTAGCGCGTGTCGTGCACCTCTGAATTTTTGAAACTCCGCAAGCCTATGCGCGCGCGGTGGGCGCTACGATTTGATTGACAGGTCCCCACCGACAGCCTTCACCCTCTTCACGCCGGAGCCTGCAGCTGTTTGCGCCGCTGTGGTCGTGGAGACGGAGTCGCGACGCATGGAGGAATGTTTTGTGACACAAAATGTATTAAATTCTCCTTCATTCCTGATCTGGAGTCTGACTTTTCTTTTGTTTTTTCGCCAAAAGTCACGTGATCGCTTTCTCCTCCGCTGACTCCATGCATTAAAACCGCAAATAAAGACAACAGTTCAGCACGCGAGCGGAAAGCTATTTGTTTTTGTTGTGTGACGTCAAACAGTTCTTCTTCTACGGTAGATTTCTTCTTCTACACCTTTCTTGCAACATATGCACAGGTTTTAGAGGGTACTGCCTCCTGCTGGTCCGTAAAAGAACAGCACTTTGGCATGCGCCGCCGTGGGACTAAACACAGAGGCGACACTGTAAACGCATTTCGCCGCACGGCACAGTGCACGCACGGCACAGTGCACGCACAGTGCGCGCGCTCCAGCCTGCGGACCAAAGCGCGAGTCTAACTCAGCCTTACCGCTATTGATGTATGAATGTGTGTATGAATGGGTGGATGGCTGGTACTGTGAAGCGCTTTGGGGCCCCTCATAGGGGGCTGGAAAGTGCTATATAAGTAAGCTCCATTTACCATTTACTATTTATTCCCTTTCATTGCGGGCTTTATGTATTTATTATCTTACTTTGAATGATAATATAACGAGTCACTACTGTCATTTAGAAAGTGTTTATATTGGAACTAATGCTTGTTCACACACAGTTACAACAGCTCACCTGTTCCTTCATATTGACAGGAACAATCCCCTCATCACTCCTGGCTCTGATCCTGACACTAAATCACATTTAAAAAAACGTCATAACTCAGCACAAAGCTCTCCTTTTTACAAAGCCTTATGATCAATTCAGGCCGGTTTCATTAAAGGGTTGAATCATTTAACATCTTAGGACACTTTTCATATAGAGCAGGTCTTCACCAGACTCATACTCTTCATTATATTATTATAATAATATTCAGTTAATGAGTAATCCTACCTGCCCACTCTGGGCTGCTGCATGATGGTGGGGCTGCATCTTGCTTCTGACTACAAGACAAAGTTTCAGTTATGTGGCGTCACATCATAATAATATTTAAATTATATAACAGTATGTTATGTCACAATGCCACACACGACATAATTCATTGACTTAATAATTAACTTGAAGGGTGATTTGAAGACAAAGTTCAGTCTCATGTCTTACCTGTTTGATCACTCTCATTCACAGCTACAGACTGAAGCTGTTTGAGAGAAAAATGTGCCAATTGTTGTACATTTACATTTAAACTGTGGCTCGGACAGAGCCGACTGTAACTTGAATGATGTATAGAGAGCATACGGAAACAGTTGATATTTTAGTTTAATTCTTTAAGGAATTGCAAAATAAATTCATAAAATTGTGTCAACTGAAAATACTCACATTTAAGAATTGTTATAACTGTTGTCATTGATTATACTAACTATTCAGGTAAGCCCTAATAGTGTCTACACCCCAACACACTCACACATTTTTCCCTTGAGCGGGGTACATGCTTTGCTTCATCAGCTTTGAGAGCAGGAAGATAAGTGGATATGTGTAGCACTTTATTTTCATGTCAGGTTCCTCTTTTTCCACTTGATTGGCCTTTTATCACACAGCATGTGGCGCAGACAATAAAGCAACAGGATGCTGAAGCATATGAATGGATCACATCAGAAAAGTGAGGAAGCAAAGACAAGGTATGATGGCGGATTATCTTCAAAACATCTCGGAGGAGAAAAGCAAAAGAGCTGAACCACAAAGCTCATTCCACAAAGAAGCATTCAGGATACATGCTGAAATTATTGAGACTTAAGTGTGAATTCATACTCAATGTGACAAAAAAAGGTGGAAAAATCATATCTCGTTCTCATTTCTGCCTCTCTTTTTTTCATCACAAAAACTTTTATGCAAAAAAATTGATGTCAGTCAGTGGAAAAGCTATTTGCTATTCTAAATCACACATTCAGACAATTTAATGTATAGTTACAGGACAAAAAGAGCATTGTTACAAGCCGTGTGCCTCCTACATGCCTCCATGTGTCCAACTTTGTTTCAACATCAGAAAGCAGAGAGCTGGGGGAACGGGAGAGGTGGCTTATTACGACTCCCACTGGAGGATGTTCAAAAGAGTTCAACCATGTGCTGGGTTTGTTGCTTTCTGTTTTAATCTAGCCTAAAGATATGAGTTTATCAAAGCAAATTCTCAGTGTCTGTTTTTAAGGCTTCGCTGCAGTGTTCATCATTTCATCTTTTGGCCAGCTCCTTTGAATTCTGGAATATCTGAACACACCACTAGCTCAAACTTACCAAGATAATAATAATAATAATAATACAGTAATTGTCTAATCTTGTCATCTGCGTATGTTTCCCATACACAGACGAAATTCGTCTCTGCATTTAACCCAACCACCTACCAGGTGGTGCAGTGAGCAGCCATAGAAGGCGCTCGGGGAGCTGGAGAAATAGGTGTGCACTCATAGACACCCCAAGATGTGTAGTGGCCGGGACGCGAACCCACGTCCTTCGGGTCCCAAGTCAAACGCCCTAGTGGCAACCCGGTGCAACAGCAACTAAAACAATTAATGGAATGATCGAACGACTGTATGTTTATTTAAAAGCCGATGTGGAGGAGACTGTGTGGGAAGAAAAGCTATACTAATAGTGTCGGCAGAATCTCATTTGTCTAGATACAAGAACTTGATTTTTAACTCGCTGCAGCATCTGTTAATGCTGCAAACAACTGTTAGACTTTTGTGTGGCAAACTGCAGCAGATTATACAAGAAGTTCTCGTCACCCAGTGCTGAAGGTGTGGGAAGACATGTTTTTGTGAGTCTGTGACTAAATATCCCACGAACCACTGGATAGATTTTGATTAAGCTTGCAGAAGGTCATCACTGAATGTTCATCTATGACTTAACCTTTAAATTTAACACAATTCAAGATGGCTGCCGCAGCCAGTTGACCTTAAAAACACAAAAATGGCAATAACTCTGTCAACTTTACAGAAACTGACCTAAAACGACTGATCCCAAACTTGTATTCTGCATGATAACAGAATGAACACATTTACAATTTTGTCAATATCTATTTGAAGTCAAACTTGTCTGTTAGCAAAATATATATATAACTGAAAGTTATTCACCATAACTCATGTTCCCTGAAGGAAGGGAACGAGGTGCAACATATTGCTATGGGAAATTGCGCTCTGCGCGATTACCTGAAGGACTACAATCACGCCTTTACGGCAGGAGCGTCAGCGTCGCACCAGAGGCCCCGCCCTCTGGGTACTTAAGCCGTTGACGCCCATCCATCTTTCTCCAAAATGCACTTCACCGAGCTTTCAGCATTAGCAAAGAGCCAGGAGAAGAGCGGTCTTATAAGATAATAAATCTATTTTAATCTCGCTCAGTGGTTTGAATGGGGGGTCACAGAGAGCCCCCAAGACCATACTAAGATCCCATCCAGGGGTCAAGATCCTACTGGGGGGTCTCTTCCTTAGCACGCCCTTCATAAATCTTATTATGAGCGGGTGCGCGCCAGGCGTCCTGCTGCCCCAGCCCTCGTGACAAGCTGAAATTGCTGATAAGAACACCTTAATCGTTGAGAAAGAGCTACCTTTCTCTAACAGGTCCTGAAGAAAGGTGAGGAGCTGGGCCAAGTCACATGAATAAGAAATAATATTTCTTTCTGTGCACCAAGCTTCAAAAATACGCCATTTCCGGGAGTAGAGAGACTGTGTTGACACAGCTCGTGCGTTATGAATGGTATTTACCACTTTCTCGGGCAAGCCTGAGGCCACCAGCTTGTTCCTCTCCACCACCAAGCTGAAATGTGCCACAGTTCTCAGCCTAAGTGGCGAAAATGTTCCTTCTGGTGATGTGGAGGATCCCTGGAGAGGAGCAGGTGGTGGAACCACGCTCTCCCTCAAGGGCCCTAATTTCTGTGGTCCCTTGAAGGCCAACCACGTTAGGGAGAGGGCCTTCCTGCAGATGTACCACCATTCTTATCAAGAGTGTTTGGAGGCAGAGGCAATCTGCTGTCATTATTAGACAAAAGCTGAACAGAATGTCTGTTTTTCCTCTTTTTTGTTGGGGGTCATAGATCGGAGGGGTTGCAAGTTTTGTAAACGAGCAGATCTCCTGACTCCAGCCCGTTTCCTGGTTGGGTCTGGTTTACTGGTCTCCAGTCTCAACAGAGCCCTGGAGCCTGACGAACCTTCGGGGGGCTGTGTCTCACCCGGTGGGGGGTGTCGTTTAAGAGCAGAACTGAGTCAGCACAGTGAGCGTGGTCACAAGCTGCAGGATCACTGTTTGAGCATGGCGTGTAGCCCATTGAGGATAAGGGGACAGCTTCAGCATGAGAATGTGGAGATGGTCCTTTGTGTTGAGCAGACTTTAGATTGGTTGGTGACAGAGAGTTCAGTCCTCTTTGATTAAAGGGAAGAGGAGTCTGATTTAGCCCTGGTGCCATTTCTGTTCTGCACTGAGTGTTTACACATGCTACAGTTTCATCACAACTGCCTTTGTGAACGTGTGATACTGGTGTTGGCCTGCGGGCTTCTGCCGTGCCCCCCGTCCCTTACTGGCATCCGATGAATAGGTGGCCAGGAAGGTGGGTCATCAGATTCTGTCGGCGCGCACCCCTGGAGCGCGGACGTGTCACGGGTTTGTTTGATTTGTGTATTGCCGGCCCCGTGGTTTACAACGGAGCGGGGGCTGGAGCACGTGACCCCCCTCACCTGTCTCTGTGAGGAGTGACGGGCCTGCTTGCAGGCGCCTCTGAGCCTGTCTGTTTCAGACAGAACCGAGGCACCCTGCTGGGGTTTATCGATTAGGCTAACACCCCGTGAGCCGTAAGGGAGGGGGGGATGATGGCCCCTGCCCTTTATATCGGCTGGAAAACAGAGGGGGCCGTGCTGCTGATGTTAATGTGTTTGTTTGTTTTATTTTTTTTGTGAGTCAAGAAAACAGAGAGGGGCTGTTTTCTGAGCTTTATTCGTGCTTATGTGTAACGACATATTTGACTTTATGTCACTCACAGCAGAAAGAACATGATTTGTGTCTAAAGCGAAGTCACCAGCTTTCTGTACTGTGTTACAAACAAAGTCTGGACGTGAAAAGATCATTTCCCGTACCGCGTGGTCGGGTGATCGTGTAAAGTCAAGAAGCGGACCTGGTTCATCAGGCACGCTTCTGTCTGGTGTCCCGATTTGCCGAGGAGGCTCTGTGTCGGACCGCC
The DNA here is from genome assembly GCA_038048925.1 of Garcialebias charrua. Lineage (NCBI taxonomy): Eukaryota > Metazoa > Chordata > Actinopteri > Cyprinodontiformes > Rivulidae > Garcialebias > Garcialebias charrua. The sequence continues at coordinate 83,810 of JBBPBX010001743.1, read as the reverse complement.
TGGCGGGGAACAAATCTGTTTTTACTCCAGGCGTGTTCGGTCCGGGGTGGGCCCGGCGGTGGTCTCTGCCGGTGCTCGGCCTCGTATGCCGGCCGCTTTTGCGGTGGGGCTGAGTGGTGTCGAGGCTGCGGGGCTCTACTCCCAGCTGACTCCCTGGGGGGCGAAGGTTCTCCTGGGGATGCCCACCCCGAGAGCTTCAGCCTGTTTGCGCCTCTGGTCCAGCCTGGTCTGAATTCGATCCAGAGCTTTTCCAAACAATCCCGTCGGTTATATCGAATTGTGAAGAAAATGAATTTTCTGTCCCTCCGGGAGGTCAGTTTGGGTCATTCACAGATGGCGTATTGCGATGATCACCTCAGCCATGCCTCTGCCTTGTGCAACAGCTGCTGTTCCCATCATGAGGAGCACAAAGTCTGTTGCCCTGCGGGCTTCATCCAGCACGTCAGCGGCGGCTTGCTTGTCTGTCGTTACCTGGAGCTCCTGCAGTTTTTCAGCCAGGTACGCTTGCATCATGGCAGACGCGTTCATTGCGTGCGTCGCGAGGCCCTGAGCTCTGTAGCATTTCTCGAGCAGAGAAGCCGAGGCTCGACAGGCTTTGCTTGGGAGAGTTGGTTTTGTCCCGGATGACTTGGGACCCAGATGGGATGCCAGCGTGTCCTCAATTTGAGGCACATTGGCTATTCCCACTTCATCCATCCCGTCCACGTTGAGAAACTGCGAGAGCGGCAACAGCATGGGAGCTCTGGGTTGAGACCAGGTGCGAGTCATCTCTGTGAGGAAGTCCGGAAAGACAGGCATCCTTTGCCTCGTGGCGGCCTGCTGCTTTGAGTAAAAATAATTTCCTTCCAACCTCGTGAATTGTTGACGAGGTGGAGGCTCCGTCCAAGGGATCTGCAGTGCGTCCGTTGCTCTGTGACACAAGTCAAACAGAGCAGGGATGGAAAAGTCAGTCTCCGGGAGCACAGGCACCGGGGTGCGGGAGAGGTCTTCTCCTTGTTCCTCGTATTCAACGTCGGCATCATCCGTAGAATATTCACCTTAGGCTGAAATCGAGATCTCGTCCTCGTTCATCATGCCTCGAGTGTCGAATTCGACTGTTAAGTCCACCATGGGAGCCAGCACATCTGGGCTGTCGCCCCATTCGACTCAGGTGCTGTCATCCAGAGCCATGCTCTCGAGCTCCGGCGTGGGAGTGAGAGGCTCAGTAGTGTCCGGGTCTGCTGGTGCCGCAGCAGCCCCCATGGCCTTGGCGACGAAGTCCGCCCGGTGCCTCCTCACCGCCTCCAGCATCTGGCTGCAGTGTGGGCAAGAGTCGGGCGTGTCCAGCGCCATCTTCGCGTGCAGCATCCCCAAGCAGACGGGACAGGCCTCGTGGGTGTCCGTCGCTGAGAGGGGGAAACCGCATCCTCTGGGGCAGGCGCGCGAGGTTGGGCTCGCCGTCCTGATGGTCTTTTGCGGAAGTCTTGTCTTTCGCTTTCCTTTCTCCGGAGGCATGTCTGAGATAAGACAAGCGAGCCCTTCCAAAATCTTTTTTCTTTTTATTTGAGACGTCTCCTCCGTCGTGTCGCTTTCGCTGGCTAGCCTGCTACGAATTATCAGAGGTAGCAGTGTGACGCAGTTAGCGCCGTCGAGCGAAGCAGTCTGCGGAAAGAGGAGAAGAATAAACTTTGGGGTTAAGGAAAAATGTGCCGGACTAGCCTTCGCTAGCCCAGTAGTACGCAGGAATAATTCTCTGTACGCCCTGTGTAGGGAGCAAGCTCACCTCTGGTCGAGCGATGAAGCAACAGAGAAGTCCCGTGAAGAGAGAGAGTTCAGGTTTAAGTGAGGTGAAGGGCAATAAGAGAATGATAAATGGGCGTCAGCGGCTTAAGTTCCCAGAGGGCGGGGCCTCTGGCGCGACGCTGACGCCCCTGCCGTAAAGGCGTGATTGTATTCCTTCAGGTAATCGCGCGGAGCGCAATTTCCCATAGCAATATGTTGCACCGAGTGACATCACTGATAAGGGAACTATTAGACAAATCTCAGCCTACGTCTCTGGTAAGACAGGTTGTGGGATAGATTCCTTCAAGGACTGCAAGGCCTTCAAATGTGATAGTTTCCTCGGTTTTGTTACTGTTTAATACTGGGAATTTTTCAATCACACTATTGAGATCCATTTTGTCCTGCACATTTTTCGGCATGTAATTATTTTTGTAATTTTAATGCCATTAAGCATCATCTTCCACTTCTTCTGAAGGTGGGTTGCAGGGGCAGCAGCTTGAGCAAAAAGGTCCAGACATCTCTTTCCAGAGCCACCTCTTCCAGTTCTTCTGGGAGGACTCTAAGTTGTTCCCAGGACAACACAGAGACTTAGTCTCTCCAGCATGTTCTGGGTCTTCTCTGGGGTCTCCTCCCAGTCATACATGCCTGAAGCAGCTCCCCAGGGAGGCGCCCAGAGAGCATCCTTACCAGATGCCTCAACTGGCTCCTCTGGATGTGGAGGAGCAGCAGTTCTACTCTGAGCCTCTCCTGGATAACTTCTGGATAACTCCTGGATAACTTCTCACCCTCTGCTCCAAAAACATGCATGTTAGGCTGATTGGTAACTCTAAATTGACCATGGGTGTGAGTGAGACAGGTCCCTCTTGTAAATGAGTCCCCGTGGCTCAACAAGGCTAGCCTAGATAAATAAAGGTTGAATGAAAGGGAGAGTCCAGCTACCCTGAGGAGGAAACTCATTTCAACTGTCTGTATCCATGATTTCATTCTTTCAGTCACTACCCAGAGCTCCAGGCAATGGGTGAGGGTAGGAACTTAGACCGACCAGTAAACAGAGAGCTATGTCTTATAGCTCAGCTCCCTCTTCACAACAATGGACCGGTACAGAGACGCAATACTGCAGATGCTGCACCAGTTCGTCTGTCAATCTCACGCTCCATTCTTCCCTCACTCGTGAACCTGACATGCTTCACATCCTCCACTTGAGGCAGAACCTCACCCTCGACCCAAAGAAAACAATGCACTATTTTCCTGCTGAGGACCATGACTCAGATTTGGAGGTGCTGCTTCTCATCCCAGCCATTTTATTGATTTTTCCACAATTCCTATATCAAACCATTTAGCTTATTCTGGACATTCCTGCAATGACTTTTTTGTATTTTTGCAATTTAACTTTTTCAAATGTTTAACTATTTTAGCCATCATCTGCTCATTGAAAATTAATGGAGCTCTCTTCACATAAACTCTGTCAAACATCTGAACTGATTATTTCAGCCTTTTATTACATTTTTTCTGTATTTTCTGCTCATCTCTGCCTACCGGTATTTCTTCTCATTTCAGCTTTTATGCCCATTTCAGTTTCTTTCTGTTAAATTCATATTTTTTATTTTTTTATTTTACTGTAGCTTGTTATGGGTTTTTTACTACTACTAAAAAATGTTATGCATTTGTTTTCTAAGTTTGGCCATTTGTCATTCTTTCTAATAATTTCAGCTTTTTATGCTAATTTCAGCTCTTATTTTTTCCTTTTCAGCTACATTTCTTTACTACGTTTTTTCGTTGTTGCTCATTTCAGTTTCTTTTTTTCTAATTTTATAAATGTTATATGTTCTCTTCAATCTTGATTTGCTTATTTCAGCTTATTCTGCTAATTTATGTTAAACATCTACGTTATTCAGCTTTTTTCTACACATTTCTGCAATTTTATTGTTTTCTGCTTTTATTTTCCTGCTTTCAGCAAATGTCAGCATTTCAAATTTAATTTGCATCAACGGTTTAGTGATAAAACCTTTTCAAACAGGTTTCAACATCTTCAGCAGCTTTAAAAAAAGTATTTCAGGAATAAGGACTCATGCTGCACTTTCACAGTAAATGCAATTTCTCTAGTTAATTGTGTGCATTCTTAATTTGTCAGTAAAAGACAAAATCACACAAACTAAGCTGCCAGTTTCCCATATTTGCAGCTTTTAATGGTCCTATTTTTAGCCATAGTATGATGTAGGTGGTAATG